>JAENPR010001654.1:0-129432 GCA_018135685.1 Themeda triandra | reverse complement strand
CTTGATTCTCGGGCAATGCAAGATGTGGCACATGACTGTACATGTCCACTGCGTCCACTATCCATCCCGGTCATGGAGGCGAGGCAAAAGAGGAGCTGTTGGCAACCTTTCGGGGACTTCAAGCCGACAAGAAAACCATTATGGATCTACTCACCTTGTATCGGCCCGGATGATGAGCCAATGGCCAAGTACACGGAGTGCATCATCCGGATGCGGGCACGGTCCGAATGTGTCTGACGATACGGTCATCGCTTTGGCCATCGAGGCCTCAAAATCGGACGTGCGCGGAACTAGTCGACTAGGGAGGTACCCAAGACTGTAAAGCAATTGTTCGATGAAATGAGAAAGTTCGCCATTTCAAAGGAAGACCTACGAAGCGCAAGGTGTCAAGAAACAGCCCTCAAACAAAACACCCAGGCGAATCCGCGAGAATCGCGGGGAAGTGGGGACGAGAATCAAGGTTATGTCAACAACCTTCGGGAAGAGTCATCCAACCCCGCACCCCGAAGCAAAACGATAGCCGAGTCTCACGAAACCCGGGCGGGGCCGGCGGAACGGGGAGGCTGTGGTAATAGAGGCGGACGGGGTCGAGGCCGCAATGGCGGCACCTAAACGCCATATTGTTGCGTATGTGGCGAAAACAAGGGCCATTTTACAGGAGATTGCAAATATACGCAGCGAGGCCAAAGAGCGAAAGAGATGATGCTATGGGGAAACCCGAACACCAAAGCATGTATTCTATACGGCACCAAGTCAACATTACGCTTTCCCTCATCAAATGGTGGCTTTTCCAGTCGGGCGGCCCGGGAATCCCGTACCTCGCCCCATCCGCAAGCACATTGGGGGGGACCGCCAAATATGCATTACCAACAGTACCAGCAGCCGATGATCGCGCATCCGATGCCAGTATCGGCCGTGGCATCTTCCTCGCCGCGAGAATAGGCAGCAAGAAACAAATAGCAAAGCGAAACTTCCAAGGAACTCGCTATGGACGTACATACCGTAGCACCCGCAAATGCGATGCCATCCAATGGGCATATACGCAATTATTGGAGGCTCCAATATAGAGCACGACAGCAAGAGAACGCGAAGAGAGTACCAAAGGCGCGTGCTGACTGTGGCACCAGCAGCCCCGATAAATCGAGCTGCGTGGAAGCTTCAGCCAATCACCTTCACTGAAGAAGATAATCAGGTCCGGGATTACCCGCATTATGACGCTTTCGTGGCAACTGCTTTCGTAGCCGGGTATACCTTGCACAACATTCTGATTGACAACGGGAGTTCGGCAGACATCTTGTTCACCAAAGCGTACGACAGCATGAAACTCGACAGGCGCTCGCTTGATCAGGCGGGCAATGCCCTATTCGGTTTTGGTGGAAAGAAAATAGACGCACTTGGGAAGAAGACACTCACAGTAGCATTCAATGAAGGAGAGAAAGTGCGGGCGGAAGAGATATCGTTTGATGTGGTACAAATGGAATACCCATATACGGCAATCTTCGGAAGAGGAATCATAAACAAGTTCGACATCATAATCAAGCAGAGCTACCCGTGCATGAAGCGCCTCTCCCCTTTCGGTAATCACGGTGCATGGTGATCAAATCGCAGCCCGTAAAGATAGATGGCAAACCTATGCGGATACAGCATGGTGCACGAAGTAAAAAAGCCTCGCAAGAAAAGAGGACGTTAACGAGGCCGCAGAGGAAAGAGCGGAGAGCGGCCGGACGAGGGCACGGGAGAGTGCCTTTATCGGCAAATCGACCGGATCGGTGCATATCATCGGGCAAGTCTGTCGGATCAGACGCGGCAACCGTAGCCTAGCATTTCAGCCGAGAACAAGGACGTATTCGCGTGGACCACTAAAGACCTCAAGGGGTTGACGGGAATTGGCAAAGATAATCTCAATGTTAGCAAAACGGCAAAGACAAGAAAGCAAAAGTTGAGGAAGATGTCATCTCGAAGAGCAGACGCATGACGGCCGCATGAAGTGCAAAGGCTTTTGACGCCTTGCACGTGATCGTGTCAAATGCAAGATCCGGAATGGCTAGCCAATGTGGTCATGGTCAAGAAGAAAGCGGCAAATGGCGCATGTGTGTGGACTTCACAGATCTAAACAAACATTGCCCTAAAGACCCGTACCCATTGCCGCGAATCGACAAGCCGTCGATATCGCGGGGTTGCGAGCCGTTAAGTTTATTGGACTTGTTTCTCGGGATACCATCGATATGGCCGAACGAAGAGGATCAAGAGAAAACAAGTTTCATCACTCCGGGGGACCTTTTTGTTACAAGCGAATGCCCGAGGGTCTCGCACGCAGCCCCCTACCTTCTCCCGAATGCCGACGAGGTCTTCGGGAGCGAAAAAGAGGAACAATCTTGTAGCATACGTGGACGATATAGTGGTAAAGAGCGATAAAAAGAGCACACACATTGAGGATCTAAAGGAAACTTTTGTAAACCTCCGAGCAAGCGGCCTGAAGCTAAACCCAGAAAAATGCATATTCGGGGTTAGCAAGGGCAAGATGCTGGGATGTCTGGTATCGGCCAGAGGTATTGAAGCCAACCCGGACAAGATTGCCGCTATTGTAAACATGAGACCGCCCGAGACAAAGAAGCAGGTGCAAAAGCTCACAGGCAGGATCGCCGCTTTAGGGAGATTCATATCCGGGCGCGGAGCGGGACTTCCGTTTTTCCGAATCCTAAAGAATTCTGAGAAGGTTTCGGATGGGGCCGGGCGGAAAGGCTGAGCGTTCGATGACCTAAAAGCTTATCTATCAAAGGCCACAACATTATCAAGCCCGTCGCGGATGCGATCCTGTTACTATACGTGACATCCCACACCGCGTGAGCGCTCCCGGTGGAAAAGAGAGAGAATGAGGGGAAGTTACAGCAAGTTCCCAATCTATTTCGTATCGAAGCTTTGACACGCAAATGCAAACTATTCCAAGGCGGGAAAATCGCATATGCGGTAGTCATGGCGTCGCGGAAGCTCAAGCACTATTTTCAGGGCTCATCACATTCGGGTCCCTGTCTCGGCCCTAGATGCCCGCTCGTAAACGCAGGCGGTAGGGCGAATAGGCAAATGGGCGGCCGAGTTGAATGAATATGTCATTGACTTTGAGCACGGAGACGGCCATCAAATCGCGGTGTGATAGCGGATTTCATCGCAGATTGGACCCTTGCGGGGACAACACTTCTCTCGCCTCGAGGAGCCGAATGGACGGCACACGGACGGAGCATGGTGTTCAGCTGGAGCAGGCATATTCGCGGTATTGACACCTCCAACAGGCCCGAAGTTGCGATACGCCGCAAGGTTGCAGTATCGCACCACCAACAATACGGCCGAATATGAGGCAGTTCTGCTGGGTCTCAGGAAACTCAGAGCGTTAGGAATCCGCAGATGCGTCATTAAGTCTGATTCACAAGTAATTGTGGGGCATATCCGAAAGGAATACACGACCAAGGAGCCGGCACTAGCCGATATCCGGAGGCTTTGTGCGACGAATGAAGAAATATTTCCTCGGATTCACCTTGCGGTACATCCCGAGGCGACAACACCGAGGCGTACGCACCGCAAAAGCCCGAGAACACTCCCTTGCCCGCCGATGTTTTCTACCAAGTCCCGACAAACCAGCGCACGGTGCAACGGGAAGAGGAGCGGCCGGGCATGTACACGCTATCTCGAGTGACGACTGGAGGGCTCCGATATGGGCGTTCATTTCTGGGACTTATGAGCCTGGGGACAGAAGCAACAGCAAAGGATGGAGTCCAGGACAAAGCAATACTCCATAATTGGAGAGAATTTGTACAAGGAGTGGTGGCGCCACTGCTGAAGTGCATTAGACGGAATGAGGGCGTCCAGCTTTTGCAGGATATACATTCGGGAACTTGTGGGGCGCACAGAGGTCCGCATGAAATCGCTCACAGAGCAATGAGACAAGGCTTTTATTGGCCAACCGCTATCGAGGACGCCAAGCGACCGGTGAAATCGTGCCGGGCTGCCCGAAAGTTCGCAAAATATCGAGGGCCCCGGAAATCTAACCTCCCGATATGTCCAACTTGGCCGCTACGGAGACGGGGCATCGACATAGTCGGACCGCTCCGCGGCGCGCCCGGAAATCTGAAATTCACTTAGGTGGCCGGAATACTTCACCAAATGGGTTGAAGCAAAGGCGTTGGCGACAATATCGTCCGGCACTTTAGTTAACTTTGTGTGGTAGAGAATCATCTCGCAGATTCGGGGTTCCATCCTACATAACAGTGGACAACGGAAGCGGTTTGACGGCACCAAGTTCGAACTGTGAAGACTCCGGGGATCAAAGCGCGTTCGCTTGTTAAATCACCCATAATCGAATGGCGCGGTGGAACGGGTCCCGCGAGTGACATATTCACTACCATATCAAAGACCCTCGAGCACCGAGAAGAAAGGTAGATGGGCTCGGGAGTTAACGGCTACGGTTTGGGGCACAATATATCCAAGTCGCGCGCAACCGGTTTCACGCCTTTCAGACTCCTCTTCGGGGAAGAAGCCATTACCCCAGAAGAGGTGCGGCTGGGATCTTTTCGAACTGAGATCATGGCTACTACCCCAGAACAGCGATACACTCAGCTCGAAGCGGCTGACTCACTAACCCAAAAGGCGGCGGAAAACCTCGACACATACCATCAGGAAACAAAGGCTTGGAGAGATAAAAAAGTGCTGAGGCAGGTCATCAACCCAGGGGATATGGTGCTCATTCGGCAACCCGACAAGCAAGGCAACGCACCGCGTGGTACGGGCCGTACATCGTCCGCGAGAATGGTAAAAGAAGGAGTCTACACGGTGAATGAGGACAAATAAGCAGAGTCCAGCCATACACGGCACGCCGACAACCTACGCCGCTTTTACCCATGAAATTGCCCCACGGGGTTGTAATTTTCTTTTCTTAATTCACGGAACACAATTCGGGCGCGCTCTTTTCCTCACGGGAAGCCTTTTCGGAGGTGTGAGGTTTTTTAATGAGGCGTCCCTATGTACCCCCGTTTAATGCTTTTCAATTCATGTTTCCCCTAAAGCGTGGGGCGCGTACCGTTTTCTCCGATCCGAAAAGACAGTGCCATATGTGCCACGACCCTATTCGGAGAAGTCTTTGTCGCCAAGCAACCAAAAGCCAAAAACGGCTAGTAAACTCAGCAAACGCCGGAGCGTCACGGACGCACCAAACAACACAAATGTGCGAAAGAAAACGCTGCGAGGCGAACTCAGCAAAACGGCGGTTGCGTCGCAAAACGGCAAGAAACCGAATGCGTGAAACAACGCCTCGGGCGAGACGAGCTTCGGGGATAAAGAACCGAATGCACGGCAATATTGCAAAGCTACCAACAAGCAATCTCCATCCGCAAAGTCAAACTTCTTATTCATCATATTACGCGGTATAATTACCCGGAAGTGCTTGTGGTATTTAATATCACAATCAAGGGCAACACACCCTCTATATCGAGCAATGCCTCGAAAATGGGCGCCCATTAGAGCCCCTCGGACTCTCGAAAGGAGCCGTACTGCACCATGATCGGGCGTACATCACCCGAATGCGGCGTACATAACAAACAAAAGGGCCGAAAGCCTACGCCTAATATGGTTAGTGAGGATTTGGGTAGTGAATGCGGCATTTGGTCCGATGACACCGCATCCCAAAACCTCCCATTCCAGCACGACACAAACAAAGGTAAGTAGTTGGTAAAACAAAATTCAAGGTCTTTGCGGCCATGATAAAACCAAGAGCTTGGACCCGAGACTATATAATCTAGCTACTCGGCCTCTAAGACGAATAAAATTTATAACTCACCTAACAAATGTACGACGGCGTTATGGTATAAAAAGGTGTTTCACGGCATTATGATCCAAAGCGAGTATTATATATGCATAACACCCACCATAATGCAAAGCCATGTCGGTCAAAACAAACATATCCCGTTTCAAAACCAAGGTTGGTAGGAATGAGAGGAGTCGGGGAAAGGAGCCGAAGACTCGTCCTCCCGTTTCGGTTGTGGCGAGCAAATAGGCGCGGCCCGGAGTTCAACTCGGGAGGAGTCGGGAGGAGTCAAGACTAGTCCTCCTCCCGTTTCAGTTGTGAGCACCAAGCGATTGGCGCGGCCGGGTCAACTCACCGCCTAAGTAAAAAGCAGCAAGCGCGCAATAGCGTAGATGCGCGAATCACGTGTCTCACTATCGCCAAGAAAGACTGGAAGTTCCGGCTCCTCCATGGCGACTAGCCCATATTCGGGTGTCCGACCCCAAGAAGCGTGGGGCAAACATAAGGCCGGGGGCCTAATGAGCTATCGCGTCTAGTGCTCCGAATGCCTTTAAACAAGAAAGGACACAAGCACGCCCACATGGGTGTTGGCATCCGCACTTCACCACTTCGAGATAGGACTCAACCGGATTCGGCCAATAAGGCCACGCTTGTATCGTGGCCGGCGTGAGCACGTGAGCACCTTGTAACAACCATGACAAATTCTAAAGTGAAAACAAATCTTTGGGAGGGCCTAACTCAAAAAATTCCCGAATGCGCCCTCCACCGCTCAAATTCGGGCGCGCTCTAAGACTCCATGCAACGCCGGGAGGGCTTAACTCAAAAAATTCCCGAATGCGCCTCCACCGTTCAAATTTGGGGGGCGCTCTAAGACTCCATGCGGCGGCGGGAGGCTTAACTCAAAATTTTCCCAATGCGCCCTCCACCGCTCAAATTCGGGCGCTCTAAGACTCCATGCGGCCACTGAGGGCTTAACTCAAAAAATTCCCAAATGCGCCCACCGCTCAAATTCGGGGCGACGCTCTAAGACTCCATGCAACGCCGGAGGGCTTAACTCAAAAAATTCCCGAATGCGCCCTCCACCGCTCAAATTCGGGGGCGCTCTAAGACTCCATGCAACGCCGGAGGGCTTAACTCAAAAAATTCCCGTGCGCCTCCACCGCTCAAATTCGGGGGGCGCACTAAGTCTCCATGCAACGTTGGAGGGCTTAACAAAATTTTCCCCCGAATACGCACTCCGCCGCTCTAATTCGGGGGGTGGCGTTCTAAAGCTAAGTGAACTCCGTAAGAGTTTACTAAAACCTCCTTGGTCGAATGCGCCTTTTTCCGTCACTTTCGAGAGGTAACCCAACATCACCTAGCAGAAAACGACAACGCGAATATGTAGAAAAGCAACCGGAATACCAAAATAACGGTTGCATATGGCGGTAAGCCACAAAAGGTAGTTAAACATTCAAGGGTTCCTAGAACCCTGCCACGCAGGCCACATACACGGCCACGCGGGGCAAATATGTCGAGACTAAAGTTCTTGAAAAGAAAACATAGTTCAAGCATCGGCCAAGTTTCGTTGGTAGCCGATCAAGTGGGGGCGCGCCTGCTTCGGTGGATGCGGTCGTGGAGGAGTTGACGGCGCCCGCCGGATTGCCCTGTGTAGCGCTTTCGGGCGCAGGGGTCATCTCCGGGGATCGCATCACGTTGGAGGATGGAGTGCTAGCTACTGCGGCCGCCTCGCGCTCGTCCCTGGCTCTGATATAGGCCATAACCCGGTCACGAATAACGGCCTCCTCTTTCTCGTCCCCCTAAAGCAAAGAAGCACGAAAGTGGTCAAGTGAATCACAAGATGCCTAACCAGGCCTGTAAAAAGGCAAACACTTTCGGAGGTTTTCATGCACTCACCTCCGCCACACTCGTGCCACGCACGCAAGAAGCTCGAGTTGCGGCCGCCGCGGCCCCGAAGCGCTGAAAAACTTCACCGCGGTCTCGTGGCGTCCCGTCGGAACCCGGAACCTGCGGTCAACGTCGTCGGGAGCCGGCGGCGCTCCCGCATGTGGACGGCCCGGCGTCCTTCGGCGCCTTGCACATGGCGCGAAGGGTCTCGAGGGCGCCCGGCCGGCGCCCAAGCTCCATCTGGCCCTCCAAAGTAGCAAGCCCGAGCTTGAGGAATCGGGTGAAGTCGAATATGGACGTATCCTCCCCGATGACGGCTCCACCACTTCGTCGCCAACTCCGCACCAGGCACGTGAATAAGGCGGCGGCCCTGGCCTGAGTTCATTGAGCCGTTGGCGGCGGGCGGACTTCGCAGCTCATTACGTGTTGCGCTCGGTCCGGGCGGTGCGGGCATCATTTTTGGCATTCTCACGCGCCACTTTCTCCCGATCAAGATCGGCGCGAACTTGAACCCGGTTCGTCCTTCGGCCTGCGCACCTCGGCTTCGCTTTCGGTGAGCTTAGACTCAATGAAAGCGATCTAGCGGCGCGGTCTTGCTTGGCAAGTGCAGCGCTTTATGACGATTGCCAAAAGTGACGGCCCGAATGAGATTTCAACGGCCCGAAAGGGAAACGAGACCGAATACGTAAGGTGGTTGACTTACGAAATCGCGTGGAAGTTGATGGGCCGCAGCTCCAGCCGATCCACAGGCTAGATCCCTTTCGGTAGTGGTGGTGGAAAAGGAGGTGCTACATTGATCCGCTGAACGCGACACCTTGCGCGCCGCGGCACGCCGCTTGCGCGGCGATCCACCCTCGATTAAGCGGGCGTCCAAGCCGCCCCTAGAGCACGAGCAAGTTGGTAAGTCCTTTCACGGTGCGGGCTCGTCTCTTCGGGAGATGAGCACCCCGAATACACGCGCATGTTCGCACTCGTTCCGGGGCTCGCTCCTAAGGAGAGCTTGCCATGGCCAAACGAGCACACGTAGCGGTTTCGGGGGTCATGCGACTCGGCTCGTGGTGAAATCGGGACTTACCGTCTTCTTGGCCGGATTAGGGTTCGGGTCCGAATGGGTGCGGCGGTTCCCGTAGTAACGGCCCGGAAGGCCGGGCGCTACAGCGGCCGCAGGGTGCACCGACGGCCTTGTGTCTTTCGTCATCTCAAAAACACCTCCGAGCGTCGGCCGGCCTTTTTGAAGCCGACGCTAAGAGTGCTCGGCGTCGGCGCACTTTCGGCGGCAGCGGCACTTTGGTCCGAAATCTTCTTGCGTGTTCCGCCATCGAGCTGGAACCGCCGATATCGTCTGCAAAAGCAAAGGCCGAAATTGTCATGCCGCCGTGTCATCCAAGAAGTAACTTCAACACCTATGCCCTAATGCGCATCTGCTCTACCATTGCGGCATGCGAGGGTTCCGGACCCCCAAGAAGTCCAAGGAGAACTTAGCGCTGCGCCCGGAGGTTTGGTCCACAACCGCCCGGCCATTTTGCGGCATACCTGAACATCGCGGGGTTCCGACTCGGGTCGCTCCGACATTGCTTCGGGCGCGCTCCGTTTCTCGGCGGCAAGGTTGCGCCCGAATGGGTACACGGAAGGAGCCGGGCGCGGAACAAGAGGCGGCCGGCGAGCCCCGACCCGAGCCACTTGGAACATCGGCACCCATCTCGGGGTTACCAAGATCTTTTTGCTTTCGCCACCCTTGGAACCGAGTGGCCTCTCCGAATATGCAATGCCCATGCAATCTAGCACACGGTTCTTTCGGGGAAGTTTCCAATCGGGCGCCGTTTCTTCTTGTGCTCCCGGTCACCATATGGCCCGCACAACCGGGTGGCCATCTTCTCCAAGTGCAACAACATATTCGGCATACGAATTAAAGTGATCGGCGCTGGAGAAGGAAGTCGGGACCACGATAGCCATCGATGTCCCTTATGGGCTCGAATTTAACCGTTTGACACGGCGGCCATTCATCTATCGCGATCATCTCCTCGGCCAAGTCACGGTGGTCTCGCCGGGCCGGCGGTCAAGGCGTAGGCTTCAGCGCGGCGGTGTCGGAAGGCCCGAAAGCGGTTTGAGCTGCATGCTTTTCTCCGATCATGATGGTCACCATTGACACCAAGGGATTGGCCCGACGGCGCGTTTACTCGCCGCGCGGCTTCCACCTCTCGCATCCGTGGCAACCCGGATATAGAACCAATACTTATTCCAATCCTCCCATTTCTCCTTGAAGGTGGGCACCAAGCAGTGCAATCCTGTCCTAGGGCGGGCACGAAGTTGTAGGAGCCGTATTCGCGAATATTCGGCCGACCGTCAACCTTCCCAACCTTGGAGTGGAAGTGGGTGCTGTGCAATTTCATGAAATGGGAAGCACTAGGCTCATGACCCATCATCTTCATGGCCATCGCGTATATGCTGAGCCGTGCGATGGCATTGGGGTCGGATGGTGAATCTACAGGGCGATACCGCTCGGAACGGCACCGGCAAAACGGAACCAAGGGAAACCGCGGCCGGCAATGAAAAAGTCCCGAAAACCACCGCCTCATATGGTCGCGGTTTCGGGGTGGTTTCATCCCCGAGCACGGCATTTTCACGCTCATGTGTGCCGAGAATCCGCCGCGGCGATAATAGTCGAGCCGGTCCTCGTCGATTTTGGAACGGCAAATAATGCCGGTGTGTCCCTCGATCTTAACCCGGCGGGGCCGGGGCCGGGTCGGCTCCATCCCCTCCTTCCGTCGTTGTGGCCGCCGAGCTCCCTTCGGCTTCCTCGTACTCAGCTGAGTTGGCGTATTCGTCATGCGCAATTCCGGCGCTCCCTTGGCCGCTCACGGTGGCGTCAGCGTTTATGTCCTCGACAGGCTCAGCTATCGCGGGCGCGAAAGCGCGAATAGGTTCAACAAATTCGGGGCACCCGTGGCGGCCTCGGAAACCTGCGACATGGTTCCCGATCCGGCTTGGGCGAGTTGGGCTGCACGCCGCCGCAAAAAGCCGAGCGCCGGGCGCGGTAGAGCGGGGTGCAGATCCGTTGGCGGTTCCGGTTGAGTTTCCAGCCGATAAGGTTTCGGACATGCTAGGTGCTCGCGTCAAGGGGGGATCCGGGCTTCCGAGCTAAAACAAGAAATGAAAGCGTGTTCAATACACCGCAAGTGATCAGCCCTTACGACCCCAAGGCGCGGCCCCTTCACCCTGAAAGCTTAGCTAATGAAAATTAAAACAAAAGTGCAAGGTCAGACCTTACCGAATGGGGAGGAGAATTGCCGGATGCGGAGACCGAAAGGGGAATTCCCGGGACGCGGTAGCGTGTGTGAGCGGGGCTAAGTGCCCGCCCCCTCCCTCGCCTTTGCCTTTTATATGCAGGGGGCGGCCGTGGGGGGGAGCCGACGCGTCGTTTCACGTGAATCGAGGCGCCAGTTCGCGCCAAAAAAAAAGTGTGTGTGTCTCCTCATCCTGGGGGCGCGGCATTCGGGCGCGGACACATTCGGTATGCCGAAATATTGTCGCTTTGCCGGAAAGGATCGCCCTTATCGGACAAAGTCGGAGGGCTATCGTTGGGGCGAGGGGGTGGAATTGGCCACCCCATCCCCTGTTTATGTGCGCCTCTTGTGTTTGTTGCATGCGAGCGGGGCCGAACGCGGCCGGGCGCGCATCGGCATCGCATCGACGCCGGCGCCGGGACGGAATCGCCGATAAACGCGGTAACGCGCGCATTCGGCAACGACGCCAGGCACCGGGGCGGAATCGCCGATATCGCAGGCTGGCGCGCATTCGGCAATGACGACAGGCGCCGGGTCGGAATCGCCGCTGGCGCGGGCTGGCGCGCATTCGGCAAGGACGACAGGCGCCGGGACGGGATCCCCGATAGCGCGGCCAGGCGTGCATTCGGGGTCGATGCCAGGCGCCTGCTTCAGCAACGGGCGCTGGGCTGGAAGCCCCGATGGTGCGGACAGACGCGTATTCGGGTCGACTGGGGACGCATTCGGCCGCCCGGCAGGAAGATGGCCCGGATGTACGTAGGTCGGTGGTTGGCCGACAAGGGTGGGCCCCCGGGGATGTTTACTTGTCTGCCCTTTGTCGGCCATTCCTGTACGTTGAAACTAGGGTTGCTAGGGGCATTTTTGTACAAAGTAAGGCACGACTTCCTATAAATATACCCTTCAAGGGTCGATGTAAGGAATCGGACTCCGTGCGTTTCAAATGGGACGAGGAATATAAGGTTTGTGTTGTTCGTTTCGTTTTTGTAGTTCTGTGTTTCCAATACCTCCTGTTTTGGTCCGTTAGGGGGTGTGACCCTAAGGGACAGAAACAACATATAGCTTTGATAAAGGTCTTGGATGTATCTCCAAATGGCTCTTTCGTTAAACTTTGCGGGAGCAAGTCTATTTTGCGCGCCGCGCCCCGTCTCGTTCACGGGTGCGAGCCTTTTGTTGCTTAGGTGGAGTTCTTTCTTCTCCCCAAGCTTGATTTTCTACCATTTTGTTGATTAACGCGTAGCGTTATCAACGATGGAGTGATAGAAATGCGCCTCCGGCCGCGTGTTGAGGTGCCCTTTTGACATGGGCGTAAGCCCATTGTAAAAGTTTTGGAGCACCAAATGCCATTCCTCCATCCCATGATGAGGACAGTCTAGAATGAAGCTTTGGAGTCTTTCCCAAGCTTCGGGGAAGGGGTTCCATCTCGTTTGTTGGAAATTGGCAATTCTTCCCCTCGAGCATTTGTTTTGCCTATGGGGAAGAACTTTGCGAGAATGCCATGGAGCATTTGCCCCATGTGCTCATAGCTTCTTTGTCCTTATAAAACCATTGTTTTGCCTTCCCCACAAGGGAGAAGGGAAAGGGCCGAGCTGATGACGTCGGCTTCAATGTCCTTGATGACGACGGTGTCACGAGCTCCAGAAATGCTGCAAGTGAGCGTTGGCATCCTCATTGGGGAGTCCACAAAACGGAATCCCCTGCACCATGGTGATCAGGCCAGTCCTGAGCTCAAAGTACTTATCCGCTACGTTGACGACGGGCCCAGTGGGCACGTTGGCAACAGCGGGGACGGAGAATTCACGGAGGGTCTTCTAAGCCAATTGGATGGTCGCTGAAGGTGCGGAAATGACCGGTTCGGCCGCGACGGAGTAGCGAGAAGAAGGAGTAGCTCTAGGCTTCTTCTTCCTTAGGAGTGCCTCCGGATTTGGATGAAAATTGTCTCAGCGAGGAGAAACCGGACATACACCGTCTGTTTTCACCCACAACGGGGAGAAAACATAAAAGTTAACTCCGCATAGACTCGGACTATTTCTAATGAAGTTATATCCATGCCGTGCTAGATTATTTTAACCAATGCCTTCCCCGGCAACGCGGCGCCGTAAATGCTTGTTGGCATTTCTTAGCGCAATCACTAGAATTGTTACATCCTAGAGGTCACGCCAAGAAACGCCCGGGGTTGATAGTCGTGTTCTAAAGATATTATCCGCAAGCGCACGGATCTATCATTGTAGCATTTCACCCGGAAGTATGTCAGGTTATCATTATTTATATTTTCCCAAAGGAAGGCATGGTGTAAAATAGTTCTAGCACATGGATATGGTACTTCACATCATCGAAATGAGCCTTAATACTATGCGGGGTAAGATAAACGGTAATTTGATGATAGTGGACACACACTTGGTCTTCACTCAAGGATAAAGAGAAATAAGGAATAAAAGAAATGGAAACAATAAAAAATAAATCTCTTCTGGAGCTGGTTGGTCGTATGTTGCTAAGTGAAGATTAGCTAAGTCACATATTATACAGGGTTAGAGGCAAGTCAGAGCCTAAAGTAACAGGGAGACCCCCGCAGCTGGTCTGCCAGCCGATAGAGGCATTTACGAACTCCTACACGACATACGGACATGGGGGATTACGAGGGACGGACAGGGCTGTCACCTGTCGCCTACCCCTCAACCGTGGCATGCCGTCATATTCGAAGGCCCCCTCGTATCCGGACACCACGCCCGCATACTAAGGAACTACCTATGCTCCCCCAGGACTCCCACCCTACGGATGGACGAGCTAGAACACAGGCAAACCCAAAAGAACATCGAACCGTTACTCCACTCTCCTCAAAGACTCTAATCCTATAGAACATATTAACGATGAAGAACAGGGATGAACACGCTATGAACTGATCATATGAACTAGGCTCTAGTTCATATGTATCAACATGAACATGATCATGACTATGCTCTAGTTCATACGCTAAGCAACATATAAAGTATAAGAACTTGAACAAGGAAGAACACTCCATAGAGATTTACCAACATGTAACTCTTCTTCCTAGGAGACAAGCTCTCCTTGGTAGCTTTCTAGCTCCAACTACTACTAGCTCTAGGCTAAGGAACAAGTGGAGGTGAGGGAGAGAGAGACCAAATGAATTGTGTGTGTAGAATGGATTTCTTCTCCCCTTTTATATCTTGGTCGGTCGGTTCGAGGGGCAGATTTGGAAAGAACACCAGCCGCACCGCCCTCCTTACGTAATCAATGAACCGACCTCCACCAGCCGGCCCCACCCGGCGGCTTCTGGTGGCGCGAGCGCGCCCCTGGCGCGGCCGCGCTAGGGTGCCGCCGCCCCCTGACCGCCTTCGGGTGGTCGGTTGTGGAGTGGGCCGGGGCCGTGCTGGTTTGGTGTTTTGGCCCAATCTGGTCCCGAGGTGGCCCTTCTCCACTTGGGGTGGTTTGGCGCTTTCTAGAAAGCATCTTTTCGGTAATCAATCCCTGCACATTTATATGATTCCCGCAATGACAGTATATTTCCTAGTGCACGTGGATTTGGGTTAGTTGCACAAGTATATGCATATATGTTGGCGGTCCTTAACTCAATTCTAACCCCGCCAACTTTAGCCTAGGCAAACTAAATCTCACCTAGAATAGGGCTCTACTCTAACCATTTCCATAGTGTGGTACAGAATTCTTGTTTTGCAGGTCAACACTAAAACACACCAAAAATGAGCCAAGAACTGGAGCAAAACTATGATGTGAGAAGGTGACCCACCTACCGTATAATTTGGGTCTCAAACATAGCCTAAAATGCCAAGCATGGACCCAAGAAATGGAAGCCCAAAACCTAGTCCAACTCGATCATGGGTCACAGCGGGAGTGGGGTGTAGTAATTTGTCCATAACTCCCTCATCCGGACTCCGATTGACGTAATTCACCAGGCTACGGAAAGCTGACGACGAGGCCCACCTGCCTATAAAAGATGGGCCCCATCAGAGCCAAACCTGGTGTGCGCGCGCGTCCCGGGCGCGGGCGTGCACTTTGGTGCCCGATCGAGGCCCGGTTTTGGTCGAGATGGCCCATGACGATGTGGAGGTCGGTTTTTTGGTGCTTTGTACATGGAAGGTATGAAACCGCCTCTAGAGGTCGGTTTTGGACCTTTCCATATGGGCATGACCCTTTTGCATAGAGCCCCCTCCTCTCCACCTATAAAAGGAGGCTCCCTTCTCCTCATTCAACACACCATTCAAGGATCAAGAGCTACTACACCTAGAGAATAAAGAGCCACACTCCATGGGCTTAGGCCCTAGCAAGCTAGTAGAGCTTGGTAGTGGAGAGATGTGAGGGAAGAGTGGGGAAGAGCCGGACTTGTCGGTCTCTCCCCCAACCTTGTACCTCAACGAACACCTGTGCTACACTTCGTCGGGTTTTCCCGCTACATGAGTGTTCGTGTTTTCTTTGGTAATAAGTCTTTCAGTATTTATTCTTCATCTTGTTTGCGGGTTCGTCGACCGTCCTCGTGGCGGTTGCTCTAGTAGAGGACTCGATAGAGACGGATGTTCCATGCGACGCTAGAGTAGTAGCTAATAGCATAGACGTGGTGTCTGGGCTGGCGGCTACCTTCGTTTGCCTCGTAGTCCACGGTTGAGGTGGTAGGCGGCGGGTGGTGACGGCCCGTCCGTCCCTTGTAATCCCCACGTCCGGCTACGGGCGTAGAGCTACAGGCCGGCATCACTTGGCGGACCCGGGTGCGATCCGGTGCACGAAGTGAGCAAGTGTAGGTGTAGTTTATCTACTTTTAGACCCAAAAGCCATAAAATCCTTCTCCCCTCCTACCAACTCTACCCTTGGGTTGTCCTTGGACGTATTAGCTAGGAGAAATACCTCCGTTCCCCGTGGAAAATACGATACCCCGAATACTTCCGGGTGAAAGCTACAACGGTACTTTCCGTACGCTTGCGGATTCTTTACGCACACGTTAAGAAGTGCCAACAAGTTTTCTAGTGCCATTACCGGGATAGACTTTTTATCTATCTTTGGTGATTGCGCTAAGAAATGTCAACAAGCTTTAAAGGCGCGTTGCTTGGAACGGTTGCTATTTCTTCGAACCTAGTTCGTCCTCGTATCTATTTAAAAAAATAAAAAAATATTGTTTTCTTTTTACAAAACAAAAATATTCCTTTTACCTTCCACTATGAAGCTAAAACTAATTCCAAATCCTTCGCTTCAAAGGGGAGTTCTTCGAGCCAAAATCTTTTTCAAAACCAAAAGTTTCATCGGCTATGAACTCCACCCTAGTTTGAAAGCTATAGTTCGGGCACAACCCTTCTCAGGGCTTGGTCACGAAAACCCTTTTAGCCATCTGCAAGATTTCGAGGAAATTTGTTCATGCCTAAGCATTCCTGGCATGACACAAGAAACTCTTAAGTGGAAATTGTTTCCTTTCTCCCTTATGGGAGAGGCAAAACAATGGTACACTAATGCCGTAGAAAGTGAGAGTGGAGGCTGGGATGAACTTAAAGACAAGTTTTATCTTGCATTCTTCCCCATGTCTCACATCACTTCTCTACCAAGGGCAATCCTTGACTTCGAGCGAACGAGAAGGAATCCATAGGTGCGGCTTGGGCCGGTTCACAATGTTGGTAGTTGCCGACCCAGTCTTGTATTTACCCAAAAGCATGCAACTGCATCTCTTTTGTTCGGGTCTAGACATAGATGCTGCCCTATGCCTTGACACAGCCGCTGGAGGGTCGTTTTCACATAAAACTACGACGGAACAGAGGAAAATTCTTAATCACTTCCTAGAGAAGCATGCTTCTCCTGTCGTAAAGGCTGAACCTCTCCAAAAGAAGGGCATGTCAAGTTTTGAGGATCCCTCATCAGCCGAATCCTTACCCTTGCCATCCTTAGATTCGACTATTGAGCCCTCACCCGAGCAACGAACACTGAAGGAAGGGATGCTTTATCCTTCGAGTTCGCTATCAATTTCGAGGATTATGGCGAGAACCTCGAACATGCCCGGCACGAAAATTCTACATTTCATTCTAAGGAAGCCTCCCCTCATGAAAAACCATCAAAAGAATGGTTGATGGAAGTGAAACGTTCTTCTGAAGCAATTCAGATTCTTTCACCATCCACAACTATACTTTGTTCGTTAAAAGGGACTTCCATGAAAGCCCTACACAACCCCACAGTTGGGACAAATATCATGTCACAATTCCTTGCGGAAACCCTATTGGGACATTTCCCGCTAGTCCCGACTGACAAACTCTTCAAAAGTCCATCAGGACTCATCTTTGAGTGTTGTGGGATCGCTAGGGCCGTGCCAATCGCAATTCATGAAGCCGAGGTTTACATAGATTTTTACATCTATGCCATCCTCGATTTTGATATTCTCATAGGCCACCCTCTTAGTCAAGAAGAACCATCCAATGGGGGCCTTGATGAAATGTTGGGAAAGATTGCTCCCACCACTCACATAGGAATTCCAATGGTGGAGCATCTCCCTAAACATAACCTGTTCGAGGAGGCAAAGTTCATTTCCCCGTTCATTTCACATCCTTGTGAAATTGAACATTCATCATCTTCCTCACTCGAACACAAGATTTGTCCCTCTGGCCATCACAACGATGATCTTGTTAGTGATCATAGATCAACGTTTGACCCACATAATATATCCTCTGAGAATGAAAACTCACAAGCCATGGACAAACCTAGAGCACCAAATTTGGAGACCAAGAAGGATTTCTCAATTGAGCATGAAACCTTCTCGTTTAAAACCACTCAAGATTCATGCTCCTTTTTAGAGTCTCCAATATTTGTTGCTCTTGGCACCACGTACTCATACGAGAATCGCAACCGCCTCTTCATTCCTGTGGCAAACTATTTAAGAGGATGGTTGTTGATGCTTATGTTTACCATAAACATTGCAAATCTCGTAGTAGTACGATGGCGCTAACCTTGTAGCTTAATCTTGAATGACCAAGGGATGGTGGTGAAACCCAGAACTACACCACCATCGATCGCTACAAGGGAAAGTTCCCACGGTCAAGCTTAAGACCATAACTTAAGCAAGCCGGGAGATACCCCGGATTATCTAAAAAAAATTATTATTATTGTTGTTGTTGTTGTTGTTGTTATCTTCTTCATCATAATTAATTTCATTATTATCATTTTTTTTATAATGAGAAACTTTTCTTTTCAATAAAAGCAAGGGCATGTTGTCAAGTTCGTATGCACCTTCGGGTATTCTTGTTGCTAACCGTTACGGGGCACGGGTCATATGACGCTTGAGAACATGGAAGCTACATCAACTATAAATTTTGGTGCCCTTGGGTGATCGGACACACTCCAAGAAAGAAAAGGAGACCCTAATCCAACACACTTGACTTTTATATAAAAGTCCAAGTGTGGGGGAGGACGGCAAGAATCCGAGTTCCACTCACACCAAGAGCCAAAAAAAAAAAAGAAAAGTTGATGCTAGCCTCGCCTTGCTAAAAAAAAGGAGGGACACATGAAGGTCCACGGATTTTGAAAAAAAAGAGGGACACATGAAGGTCCCTAGACTTTGAAAAAATGATGATGAAAAAAAGGAGAAAGAGAAAAAAATTAAAAAAAAAGAGAAGGGAAAAAAAATGAAAGAAGAAGAAGAAGAAGAGCCTCCCTCTTCCGGACCTTTTGCAATTACTAAGGCCTATGGCCCGTGCGCACTAGTTGTGCATATGACCTAGCCTTGGTAATTACTTGAGTGGAGCTCATGAGAACAAGCCACCGTTACGGCCCACACAAGTTTCCATCCACATCTTCCGGTAAAGAAGAACACTCGGGTAAAAGCAAAGGTAATAAAAGTTCACCAACTCTCTTGCTCATTCTTGTCTCCATGTAAATTCTTGCTTCTCATGTTTATGTCATATGCTCACGGTTTTGCGTGTGCTTGTATATGACGATATACAATACATCCATAGGCTTTTTAAATTAAGCATGGTGCTTAGGTTAAAATTGCCTTCTTTGATCAAAATTTCGGCATGGTGTTGAATTTTTTTTTGATTAATGAACTTGAGTTGTTGCCATAAGCAATAGGGAGTAATCTGTTATGGAGATTAATCAAGGTACATTTTTACTTTGCAACTTAATCTTGACCTTGTTTGAGTTATGAGTTGGTTGAGCAAATATAGAAACAAAAAAGTTCAATAAAAAAAATGCTCCTGGTTTTCCAACCGGTTGAGCCCATGTTTGTTTCTTTTTGTCTCTTTGAAAATAAAAAGCGGTACAAGAACAAGTGTGGGGGAGATCTCTCAAGAATAACTAACTCTCACATTCGAGATCTCCCCAACCACAATGCACAACATCAAAGCAACTCATCATGCAGAAGGACAGAGCAAACGACTTTCATCAGCTCCTTCACCTTCAACGGTGGTTTGTGCAACTCTACCCTCGCATCTCCTAAAGTTTTGAAGTTTAAATTGATTAAATAAAACTAAAAACTTTGCAAAACTCCATCTCCTATTTTCACCAATCGAGAACGAGTTGCATACTTTTTATTCCTTGCTATCTTGATTGTGTGAACAACCTTGCAATAGGGACCCCATGTCTTATCTAAGTTATTGGCAGGTGAGATATAGTAGAATGATATGATACTTACCAACTCGTGCAATGGACTTGGGTATTTCTATGCAAAAAAAAAAAAATTTAAAACTTTTTAGCAATGCTCCTCATGTGATAAGTGCTATGTCCTACCAGAGCCAAATATCTACGCTTAAATTATAAAACCTGTTTTAGCCACTTTTAGCGATGTCAAGTCTTGAGATTCTTGCTAGAGATGGCCTTATCCCCAAGATCATTGCATTCACCCACCAAATAAACATGCCGACTCTCACAATGAGAGCCGCGCACAGCATTCACCCGCCAAATAAATATGCCGACTCTCACACTGAGAGGCGCGCACCACATGCACCCATCATTCCACCAACACGCTCATTTCTTACACTGAGAATTGAGCACATATATTCCGCATCTTCTCCCTCTTCCACCAAAATACTCCTGCCAACAAAGTCATGCATCTCACTCTCATCTTTCATTCAAGAAGAGTATGGACTGTCATTAGAAAATTCATACAAAAAGAAGCATAATTCATGATTAAGGAAGAGTTCTTTTTCTCCACGGTCCTGAGATAGAGAAAAAAAAGAGAAAAAAAAGAAAAGAAAAAAAAGGAAGAGAAAAAAAGAGCTATAGAAAAAAAAGAGAAATAAAGCAAGTTTTAGAGATATTCTTCGAGTCCATACCTTCTTGCGTATTCCTTCATAAAGAGAGAAACATGATCAGGAGTCCACAAATATTTCTACACTCGCACTTGCACTTGCATCATCTAGGGATATGGCCTTCTCTTCATGAGTCCAGTTGGCTTGACATTGAAACCTGTTCATCATCCATACCCAAAACTCCACATATCAGCCTGTAGTAGTAGGATGATCAAGAACACCTGGATAGGACTAGCCACCTAAAAAAAAAGAGCGACTTGAGAGTATCACATGAGGAGCTAAGGCTATCTTTGCGAAAATGCTAAAACCCCAAGTCTCAAAGCATGGGTAGTGTGAGTTGACTTGATTTCAAGCTATTCCTCCTTCAATGACTATAAGATAACTTGATAGCCACCATGAATGTTCACAAATGCAGGAAAAAGCTCGGAATAATCGTATGCGAGGTCAACTCTTGGGAGAATACAACCACCTTAGTTCTTCAACCTTTACTCGAGGACGAGCAAAGAGCTAAGTGTGGGGGAGTTGTTGGCGGTCCCTAACTCGATTCTAACCCCGCCAACTTTAGCCTAGGCAAACTAAATCTCACCTAGAATAGGGCTCTACTCTAACCATTTCCATAGTGTGGTGCAGAATTCTTGTTTTGCAGGTCAACACTAAAACACACCAAAAATGAGCCAAGAACTGGAGCAAAACTATGATGTGAGAAGGTGACCCACCTACCGTATAATTTGGGTCTCAAACATAGCCTAAAATGCCAAGCATGGACCCAAGAAATGGAAGCCCAAAACCTAGTCCAACTCGATCATGGGCTGCAGGAGTGGGGTGTAGTAATTTGGCCATAACTCCCTCATCCGGACTCCGGTTGATGTAATTCACCAGGCTACGGAAAGCTGACGACGAGGCCCACCTGCCTGTAAAAGATGGGCCCCATCAGAGCCAAACCTGGTGTGCGCGCGCCCCCGGGCGCGGGCGCGCTGTTTGGTGCCCGATCGAGCCCATTTTGGTCGGATGGCCCATGACGATGTGTGGAGGTCGGTTTTTTGGTGCTTTGTACATGGAAGGTACGAAACCGCCTCTAGAGGTCGGTTTTGGACCTTTCCATATGGGCATGACCCTTTTGCATAGAGCCCCCTCCTCTCCACCTATAAAAGGAGGCTCCCTTCTCATTCAACACACCATTCCAAGGATCAAGAGCTACTACACCTAGAGAATAAAGAGCCACACTCCATGGGCTTAGGCCCTAGCTAGCTAGTAGAGCTTGGTAGTGGAGAGATGTGAGGGAAGAGTGGGGAAGAGCCGGACTTGTCGGTCTCTCCCCCAACCTTGTACCTCAACGAACACCTGTGCTACACTTCATCGGGTTTTCCCGCTACGTGAGTGTTCGTGTTTTCTTTGGTAATAAGTCTTTCGGTATTTATTCTTCATTTATACTTGTTTGCGGGTTCGTCGACCGTCCTCGTGGCGGTTGCTCTAGTAGAGGACTCGATAGAGACGGATGTTCTGTACGACGCTAGAGTAGTAGCTAATAGCATAGACGTGGTGTCTAGGCCGGCGGCTACCTTCGTTTGCCTCGTAGTCCACGGTTGAGGTGGTAGGCGGCAAGTGGTGACAGCCCTGTCCGTCCCTTGTAATCCCCACGTCCGGCTACGGCGTAGAGCTACGAGCCGGCATCACTTGGCGGACCCGAGGTGCGATCCGGTGCCCGAAGTGAGCAAGTGTAGGTGTAGTTTATCTACTTTTAGACCCAAAAGCCATAGAATCCTTCTCCCCCTCCTACCAACTCTACCCTTGGGTTGTCCTTGGACGTATTAGCTAGGAGAAATACCTCCGTTCCTGTGGAAAATACGATACCCCGAATACTTCCGGTGAAAGCTACAACGGTACTTTCCGTACGCTTGCGGATTCTTTCTGCACACGTTAAGAAGTGCCAACAAGTTTTCTAGTGCCATTACCGGGATAGACTTTTTATCTATCTTTGGTGATTGCGCTAAGAAACGTCAACAATATAGGAATATATAATTCACCCTTTTTCATGTCTAATTGGCGGTATAAAATTGTCGATAAGGACCGCCAATAGCAGCACAGTTGTGTGTGCAATTATGGATGTTCTAGAGTCGTGGAGCTATAGTTAAGGGCCGTTCGGGCTCTCGGGTGATGACAAACATTGTGGTGGTGAGGCCAGAGGCGTCAAAATGCCTTAACAATGGCATTCGGTCGTGCTTGACCTAGTGTCGAGAGCTGTAGGACACGCAAGAACTGGTTGTGCAGTAGCATAGTCGTGTGTGCAAATATGGCAGTTCTAAAGCGGTGGAGCCATGGTTAAGGGCCATTCAGGTTCTTGGGCGGCAACAAACACTGTGGTGGAGAGGCCAGAGGTGTCAAAACGCCTTAACCATGGTGCATGGGCATGCTTGACTTGGTGCGAGGAGCCGTAGGACGCGCAGGAACCGGCCGTGCAGCAGCAAAGTCGTGTGTGCAAATATGGCAGTTCTAGAGCCGTGGAACCGAGGTTAAGGGCCGTTCAGGCTCTCGAGCGACGGCAAACGCTATGGTAGAGAGGCCAGAGGTGTCAAAATGCCTTAACCATGGCGTACGAGCATGCTTGACTCAGTGCCGGGAGCCATAGGACGCGTTGGAACCGACCGTGCGGCTGCATAGTCGTGTGTGCAAATATGGTAGTTTTGAAGCCGTGGAGCCATGGTTAAGGGCCCTTCAGGCTTTCGAGTGATGGAAAAATCTATGGTGGAGAGGTGAGAGGCACCAAAATGGCTTAACCATGGCGTACAGGCATGCTTGACCCGGTGCCGAGAGCCATATGATGCACAGGATCCGGCCGTGCGGCAGCACAGTCGTGTGTGCAAATATGGAAGTTCTGGAGTCATGGAGTTGTGGTTAAGGGCCATTCGGGCTCTCGGTGATGACAAACATTGTGGTGGTGAGGCCAGAGGCGTCAAAACGCCTTAACTATGGCATACGGTCATGCTTGACCTTGTGCCGAGAGCTGTAGGACACGCAGGAACCGGCTGTGCAGTAGTATAGTCGTGTGTGCAAATATGGCAGTTCTAGAGCTGTGGAGCCATTGTTAAGGGCCATTCGGGTTCTCGGGCAACAACAAATGCTGTGGTGGAGAGGCTAGAGGTGTCAAAATGCCTTAACCATGGTGCATGGGCATGCTTGACTTGGTGCAAGGAGACGTAGGACGCGCAGGAACCGGCCGTGCGGCAGCAAAGTCTTGTGTGCAAATATGGCAGTTCTGTAGCCGTGGAGCCGAGGTTAAGGGCCGTTCACGCTCTCGAGCGATGGCAAACGCTATGGTAGAGAGGCCAGAGGTGTCAAAATGACTTAACCGTGGCGTACGAGCATGCTTGACTCAGTGCCGGGAGCCATAGGACGCGTTGGAACCGACCGTGCGGCAGCATGGTCGTGTGTGCAAATATGGCGGTTTTGGGCCGTGGAGCGTGGTTAAGGGCCCTTCGGGCTCTCGGGTGATGGAAAACTTCTGTGTGGAGAGGTGAGAGGCATCAAAATGGCTTAACCATGGGGTACGAGCGTGCTTGAACCGGTGCCGAGAGCCGTAGCATGCAAAGGATCCGGCCGTACGGCAGCACAGTCGTGTGTGCAAATATGGAAGTTCTGGAGTCATGGAGCTATGGTTAAGGGTTGTTCGGGCTCTCAGGTGATGACAAACATTGTGGTGGCGAGGCTAGAGGTGTCAAAACACCTTAACTATGGCATACGGTCGTGCTTGACCTAGTGCCGAGAGGCATGTAGGACACGCGGAACCGGCTGTGCGGTAGCATGGTCGTGTGTGCAAATATGGCAGTTCTAGAGCTGTGGAGCCATGGTTAAGGGCCATTCGGGTTCTCGGGCGGCAACAAACGCTGTGGTAGAGAGGCCAGAGGTGTCAAAATGCCTTAACCATGGCGCATGGGCGTGCTTGACTTGGTGCGAGGAGCCGTAGGATGCGCAGGAACCGGCCGTGCGGCGGCAAAGTCGTGTGTGCAAATATGGTAGTTCTGGAGATGTGGAGCCAAGGTGAAGGGCCGTTCAGGCTCTCGAGCGATGACAAACGCTATGGTAGAGAGGTTAGAGGTGTTAAAATGCCTTAACCATGGTGTACGCGCATGCTTGACTCAGTGCCGGGAGCCATAGGACGCGTTGGAACCGACCGTGCGGCAGCATGGTCGTGTGTGAAATATGGCATTTTTGGAGCCATGGAGCCGTGGTTAAGGGCCCTTCAGGCTATCGGGTGATGGAAAACTCTATGGTGGAGAGGTGAGAGGTATCAAAATGGGTTAACCATGGCGTACGGGCGTGCTTGACCCGGTGCCGAGAGCCGTAGGATGCACAGGATCCGGCCGTGCGGCAGCACAGTCGTGTGTGCAATTATGGATGTTCTGGAGTCGTGGAGCTGTAGTTAAGGGCCGTTCGAGCTCTCGAGTGATGACAAACATTGTGGTGGTGAGGCCAGAGGTGTCAAAACGCCTTAACTTTTTCATTCGGTCATGCTTGACCTAGTGTCGAGAGCTGTAGGACACACAGGAACCGGTTGTGCAGTAGCATAGTCGTGTGTGCAAATATGGCAGCTCTAAAGCGGTGGAGCCATGGTTAAGGGCCATTCGGGTTCTCGGGCGGCAACAAACACTGTGGTGGAGAGGCCAGAGGGGTCAAAACACCTTAACCATGGTACATGGGCGTGCTTGACTTGGTGCGAGGAGCTGTAGGACGCGCAGGAACTGGCCGTGTGGCAGCAAAGTCGTGTGTGCAAATATGGCAGTTCTGGAGATGTGGAGCCAAGGTTAAGGGCCGTTCAGGCTCTCGAGCGATGACAAACGCTATGGTAGAGAGGTCAGAGGTGTTAAAATGCCTTAACCATGGTGTACGCGCATGCTTGACTCAGTGCCGGGAGCCATAGGACGCGTTGGAACCGACCGTGCGGCAGCATGGCCGTGTGTGAAATATGGCATTTTTGGAGCCATGGAGCCGTGGTTAAGGGCCCTTCAGGCTATCGGGTGATGGAAAACTCTATGGTGGAGAGGTGAGAGGCATCAAAATGGCTTAACCATGGCGTACGGATGAGCTTGACCCGGTGTCGAGAGCCGTAGGATGCACAGGATCCGGCCGTGCGGCAGCACAGTCGTGTGTGCAATTATGGATGTTCTAGAGTCGCGGAGCTGTAGTTAAGGGCCGTTTGGGCTCTTGGGTGATGATAAACATTGTGGTGGTGAGGCCAGAGGCGTCAAAATGCCTTAACCATGGCATACGGTCGTGCTTGACCTAGTGTCGAGAGCTGTAGGACACACAGGAATCGGCTGTGCGGTAGCATGGTCGTGTGTGCAAATATGGCAGTTCCAGAGCTGTGGAGCCATGGTTAAGGGCCATTCGGGTTCTCGCGCAGCAACAAATGCTATGGTGGAGAGGCCTGAGGTGTTAAAATGCCTTAACCATGGCGCATGGGCGTGCTTGACTTGGTGCGAGGAGCGTAGGACTCGCGAGGAACCGGCCGTGCGCGGCAAAGTCGTGTGTGCAAATATGGCGGTTACCCCAGCCGTGGAGCCGAGGTCAAGGGCCATTCGGGCTCTCGAGCGACGGCAAACGCTATGGTAGAGAGGCCGAGAGGTGTCAAAATGCCTTAACCATGGTGTACGGGCATGCTTGACTTAGTGCGGAGCCATAGGGCGTTGGAACCGACCGTGCTTTGCAGGCATGGTTGTGTGTGCAAATATGGCGGTTTTGGAGCCGTGGAGCCGTGGTTAAGGGCCCTTTAGGCTCTCGGGTGATGGAAAACTCTATGGTGGAGAGGTGAGAGGCATCAAAATGGCTTAACCATGGCATACGGGCATGCTTGACCCGGTCTTGAGAGCCATAGGATCCACGGGATCCGGCCGTGTGGCGGCACGGTCATGTGTGCAAATATGTAAGTTACAGGTCATCAAGGCGTGGTTAAGGGATGTTCGGGCTCTTGGGTGATGACAAACATGGTGGTGGTGAGGCCGGAGGCATCAAACGCCTTAACTATGGCATACGGTAGTGCTTGACCTAGTGCGAGGAGGCATGGGACACACGGGAACCGGTGTGCGGTCGCATAGTCGTGTGTGCAAATATGGCAGTTCTAGAGCTGTGGAGCCATGGTTAAGGGCCATTCAGGTTCTCGCGTAGCAACAAATGCTATGGTGGAGAGGCCTGAGGTGTTAAAATGCCTTAACCATGGCGCATGGGCGTGCTTGACTTGGTGCGAGGAGCCGTAGGACGCGCGAGGAACCGGCCGTGCGGCGGCAAAGCCGTGTGTGCAAATATGGCGGTTCGGGCCGTGGAGCCGAGGTCAAGGGCCATTCGGGCTCTCGGCGATGGCAAACGCTATGGTAGAGAGGCCGAGAGGTGTCAAAATGCCTTAACCATGGTGTAGGGCATGCTTGACTTAGTGCCGGGAGCCATAGGACGCGTTGGAACCGACCGTCTTTGCGGCATGGTTGTGTGTGCAAATATGGCGGTTTTGGAGCCGTGGAGCCGTGGTTAAGGGCCCTTCAGGCTCTCGGGTGATGGAAAACTCTATGGTGGAGAGGTGAGAGGTATCAAAATGGCTTAACCATGGCATACGGGCATGCTTGACCCGGTCTTGAGAGCCATAGGATGCACAGGATCCGGCCGTGTGGCAGCACAGTCATGTGTGCAAATATGGAAGTTCTGGAGTCATCGAGCTGTGGTTAAGGGCCGTTCGGGCTCTTGGGTGATGACAAACATGGTGGTGGTGAGGCCAGAGGCGTCAAAACGCCTTAACTATGGCATACGGTCGTGCTTGACCTAGTGCCGAGAGCTGTAGGACACACAGGAACCGGCTGTGCGGTCGCATAGTCGTGTGTGCAAATATGGCAGTTCTAGAGCTGTGGAGCCATGGTTAAGGGCCATTCAGGTTCTCGCGTAGCAACAAATGCTATGGTGGAGAGGCCTGAGGTGTTAAAATGCCTTAACCATGGCGCATGGGCGTGCTTGACTTGGTGCGAGGAGCCGTAGGATGCGCAGGAACCGGCCGTGCGGCAGCAAAGTCGTGTGTGCAAATATGGCAGTTCTGGAGCCGTGGAGCCGAGGTCATGGGCCATTCAGGCTCTCGAGCGACGGCAAACGCTATGGTAGAGAGGCCAAGGGTGTCAAAATGCCTTAACCATGGTGTAGGGCATGCTTGACTTAGTGCCGGGAGCCATAGGACGCGTTGGAACCGGCCGTCTTTGCGGCATGGTTGTGTGTGCAAATATGGCAGTTCTGGAGCCGTGGAGCCGTGGTTAAGGGCCATTCGGGCTCTCGGGTGATGGAAAACTCTATGGTGGAGAGGTGAGAGGCATCAAAATGGCTTAACCATGGCATACGGGCATGCTTGACTCAGTGCCGAGAGCCATAGGATGCACGGGATCCGGCCGTGTGGCGGCACGATCATGTGTGCAAATATGGAAGTTCAGGAGTCATCGAGCGTGGTTAAGGGCCATTCGGGCTCTTGGGTGATGACAAACATGGTGGTGGTGAGGCCAGAGGCGTCAAAACGCCTTAACTATGGCATACGGTCGTGCTTGACCTAGTGCCGAGAGGCATGTAGGACACACGGGAACCGGTGTGCGGTCGCATAGTCGTGTGTGCAAATATGGCGGTTCTAGAGGCTGTGGAGCCATGGTTAAGGGCCATTCGGGTTCTCGCGTAGCAACAAATGCTATGGTGGAGAGGCCTGAGGTGTTAAAATGCCTTAACCATGGCGCATGGGCGTGCTTGACTTGGTGCGAGGAGCCGTAGGACGCGCGAGGAAGCGGCCGTGCGGCGGCAAAGTCATGTGTGCAAATATGGCGGTTACGGAGCCGTGGAGCCGAGGTCAAGGGCCGTTCGGGCTCTCGAGCGACGGCAAACGCTATGGTAGACAGGCCGGAGGTGTCAAAATGCCTTAACCATGGCATACGGGGATGCTTGACTCGGTCTTAGGGAGCCGTAGGACGCGTAGGAACCGGCCGTGCGGCAGCATGGTCGTGTGTGCAAATATGGCAGTTTTGGAGCCGTGGAGCCGTGGTTAAGGGCCCTTCAGGCTCTCGGGTGATGGAAAACTCTATGGTGGAGAGGTGAGAGGTATCAAAATGGCTTAACCATGGCGTACGGGCGTGCTTGACCCGGTGCCGAGAGCCGTAGGATGCACAGGATCCGGCCGTGTGGCAGCACAGTCATGTGTGCAAATATGGAAGTTCTGGAGTCATCGAGCTGTGGTTAAGGGCCGTTCGGGCTCTTGGGTGATGACAAACATGGTGGTGGTGAGGCCGGGCGTCAAAACGCCTTAACTATGGCATACGGTCGTGCTTGACCTAGTGCCGAGAGTCAGGACACACGGGAACCGGGCGTGCGGTCGCATAGTCGTGTGTGCAAATATGGCGGTTCTAGAGCTGTGGAGCCATGGTTAAGGGCCATTCGGGTTCTCGCGTAGCAACAAATGCTATGGTGGAGAGGCTGAGGTGTTAAAATGCCTTAACCATGGCGCATGGGCGTGCTTGACTTGGTGCGAGGAGCCGTAGGATGCGCGAGGAACCGGCCGTGCGGCGGCAAGTCGTGTGTGCAAATATGGCGGTTACGGAGCCGTGGAGCCGAGGTCAAGGGCCATTCGGGCTCTCGAGCGACGGCAAACGCTATGGTAGAGAGGCCAAGGGTGTCAAAATGCCTTAACCATGGTGTAGGGCATGCTTGACTTAGTGCCGGGAGCCATAGGACGCGTTGGAACCGGCCGTCTTTGCGGCATGGTTGTGTGTGCAAATATGGCGGTTTTGGAGCCGTGGAGCCGTGGTTAAGGGCCCTTCGGGCTCTCGGGTGATGGAAAACTCTATGGTGGAGAGGTGAGAGGCATCAAAATGGCTTAACCATGGCATACGGGCATGCTTGACCCGGTGCTGAGAGCCATAGGATGCACGGGATCCGGCCATGTGGCAGCACGATCATGTGTGCAAATATGGAAGTTCGGAGTCATCGAGCGTGGTTAAGGGCCATTCGGGCTCTTGGGTGATGACAAACATGGTGGTGGTGAGGCCGGGCGTCAAAACGCCTTAACTATGGCATACGGTCGTGCTTGACCTAGTGCCGAGAGGCATGAGGACACACGAACCGGTGTGCGGTCGCATAGTCGTGTGTGCAAATATGGCGTTCTAGAGCTGTGGAGCCATGGTTAAGGGCCATTCGGGTTCTCGCGTAGCAACAAATGCTATGGTGGAGAGGCACGAGGTGTTAAAATGCCTTAACCATGGCGCATGGGCGTGCTTGACTTGGTGCGAGGAGCCGTAGGACGCGCAGGAACTGGCCGTGCGGCAGCAAAGTCATGTGTGCAAATATGGCAGTTCTGGAGCCGTGGAGCCGAGGTCAAGGGCCGTTCAGGCTCTCGAGCGACGGCAAACGCTATGGTAGAGAGGCCAGAGGTGTCAAAATGCCTTAACCATGGCATACGGGGATTGTTGGTATAAACGCTCGCCTCCCTACCTTCGCCGTGATCCAGAGGAGGGAGGCGGAGGTTTCCCAGATAGAGGAGTAAAGTTCAAATAGGTGGCAAAATGGGTTCATTCATCATGGGTCCCTCTTGGAATTTTGCATTAATTGGGACTAAGAAAGGCTAAGGGCTCCCCCCCCCTTACATTTGCCATGCCCTTGGTATTTATAGGCCATACCAAGGGTCAAATGGCTTTTTACAATAGGGTTTTAACTTTGATCTCACTTACAAGTGGGCCCTGACAAGGGCAACTTTGTACTTTGCAAAACTAGAAACATCTCTTTTTAGACCTATCCCAAGGCGCCACGTGTCACGCTGTCGAAGCTCCACGTGTCGTCCTTTGGTGCCGCCGCGCGTCGAGGCCTTCGGCGATCCCCGTCCCGATCCCGTGGGCGACCGTCCGGGAGGTCTTCCGCCGCTGTGACGCCAGGCGGCCAAGCTACCACCCTCAAAGGTCCTTGAGAACTCCACCCAAAGCGAAGGTCCTGGGAAGCTCCTCTGAACCCTCACGTACCTGCGCGATAAGAGAACTAGAGGGCCTGAATGCGGAGGTTTGTCGCACCTTCGCTGCATCGCTAGGACAAGCCTAGCGACCTTCGCCGTGTCGGGACGCCCCGAGCGAAGGTTGTCCATAGCTACCTGGACGTTTTGACTGTCTTGGCCCATGTCCGGGCCGCGGAGCTAAGTAGGGGGGTCCTAGCGGAGGTTGTTCCCCCCAACAATAGCCCCACGATGGTTCGGCCCGGCTGGCGGGGTCGGAGCAACGCCCTTAAGAAAAGAGGGGGAATGGTCCGATGGCGTGTGGCCTGAGGTCCACCTCCGCAGCGACGCCCAACCGTTGCTCGCGGCCCGTTTTAGCTGGGCCCAGTTGCGCTTTATTTTAATCGATAAATGGGCCGGGCCCGGAAGCTTCGCCGCCGCGGCGCACGGGACGGTTAGGGTTTGTGCGGCGCTTTCTCCGTCGTTGGATCGCCGGATCCTCGAGATTTGTGCCGGCCTTTACCGCGGTGAAACTTCCCGGCTTATAAATAGTGAGGGTGGGTGAAAAGGACGCTTTTTACCTGCTCTCGCGTCTTTGCTTCCACCGCGCGCTTGCTTTCACTCGTTCATACACGGAGGTTGTAGGCACGTGCGGGGTGAGAGGCATCGGGAAGTCGGGGTCGTGAGCGGGAGCGGAGGTGCTTCAAGTGAGGCGGAGGTGATCCGGGAAAGGCGGAGGTAATTGTTTGATGGCGAAGGATCGAGGCGAGGGGAGTGACGCCATGGGCGGCTGTTAGCACCGTCCCCGTCTATGAGATCGGAGCTAGTTACGTGGCGGCGGGGATCTCGATAGGTTCGGCGCCGGGGGTTGGTTGGAGAGGAGCCGGGCGGCCCGGAGGTGTGTGCGACGCCGCACCACGACAACAATCGGGTGGTGGTGTTTGAAGCCTTCTTTGAAGCGGGGCTGCGGTTTCCGCCTCACCGTGTCTTTGGGCGCACTGCGGAAATTCAGCGTGCAATTCCATCACTGACGCCCAATAGCTTCCCGAAGCTTTGCGCGTTTGTGTGGGGCTGTCACTCGCAAGGGGTGGAGCCGGCCGTGGAGGGCTTCGCGAAGGTGCACAGCATGCATGTGCAGAAGAAGACAAAGACGGTGACCACCGGCGACGGGACGGTGACGGAGGAGAGCCAGTTCGGGGTTCTTACGTTCCGTCGGCGGAACAATGCGAAGGTGCCGGTGCAAGCTCAGAAGAACAAGTGGGAGGGTTGGGCGAGCGAGATGGTTCTATTACCGCTTGGATGATGCGGAGGGCGCGACTTGCGGGCGACCTTCGCCCGCTCCCGGACAAGGAGACTCGAAGGTGACCACCGCTTCGACCAAGGGTCACGGCTCTGCGGGGACGCGATGCGTGACCTTTCCGGTGTATGGCGCGGCGGGATGTTTTCGCGGAGTATCACTGCGCGAGGGTCGTGCCTCGAAGGCCGACCATGACCGGACAGAGCTGGTGAAGGAAGGGCCGTCATCTTATGCTTTGCTATGGGGTACGAGTTTTTGAAGGACCCGAACTTGCCGAACCTCCGCGTTGCTTGGGCGGAGGAGCTCTCCTCCGCCCGAGCGAAGCGGAGGCTTTGAAGAAGATTCGTTGCGTGGTGGAAGCGGGGTGGTGGAACTCGTCGGGAAATTGGACGCCGAGGAGCAACGGAAGATGAAGGAGGAGATGGAGGGGTTACCGGGTGAACCGGGTTTACGACTTACTTGGTATCCGATACACGGGCCGATGCGGAAGCCGCTGCCCCGACGAAGGAGAAGCGAAAACGGGCCAAGAAGGCTGCCGCAATAGAAGCGGCCTCGGAAACCTCCGAGGTCTCGGCTAGTGATGATGTCCACTGCTCCGGCCGGCGGAGGTGGTCGTGGGGCGGAAAGATCCGGAAGACGTCGGCGGCGGGCGCGGAGGTGGGTTGACGACGGGAACTACTCGTTACGGCGCGACCTTCTCTTCGCGTGTCTCGGGGGAGCCGGCGAACGTTCTCCCTGTCGCCCGACGAACTCGGCGGCGCCAAGAGGTGGGCGGGGACGAGGGAGCGGAAGAGGACGCATGCCCTCTTTGGCTTCACCGCGGTGCCGAAGCACAGTCCGGTTCGACCGTCGTCGCGGCGCAGCGACGAGCGGGGCCGGCGCGGCGCCGAAACCCGATCCTGCGCGGCTCGTCTCCTTCGACCGGTTAGGCAAGAAGGCGGACGAGGACGTGGACATCACTTCGGCCCACGTTCTGAATAGCCGGTCGTTGCGGAGGTCCAAAGCAAAAGCTGCGGACGAGAGGGCGGGCGAGGAGACACAAGGAGGAGAAGACCAAGATCGCGATGGTGGATGCTTGAGGCTTCCCCGGCGCTCGCAACGAGCCGGAGTACGAGGGAATCCATGTGCGGTCGACGGGAAGGAAGCTGTACCTCCGCCCCATACCGAGCCTAGAAAGAAGGGTTTGGGTGAAGCATCGCCGAGCTCGTTGCCTTACTTCGCCCGGTCGGCGGGGTCACGGACCCCAAAGCGCACCTATACACTAGTGCCGACCTCCGCGACGTCGGGCGATCCGTAGTGAAGGGGAGCGGAGGTTCTTGGTTCCCGCCTTTGGACGCGTCGGTGTGCTGAGGCGGAGCTGATGGCTTTAGCGGGCGAAAAGTTGAGAATAACTTGGTTGACATCGAGGCGAAGTTGATTGAAACTATTTTGCTTGCACGGGGCACGCGTCGGCATTGCGCGAAGGATGAAGCGAAGCGCGAAGAGGATTGAGGAGCTCGAAAACGGAACCATCGGCTTGAGCGGCGAGTTCAAGAGCTCCTCGCGGAGCAAGCTTCTCATGAGGCGATATGAATGAGCTTCGCAAGGCCAACAAGAAAGCATATGAAGATTGCGATCTTTGTGTCGCGGAGCTTGGACTGAGAGCGAGCTTCGGGATGCCAACCAAGCCTTCGAGGACATGAAGAAACGGGCGGAGGACGCCGAGGGTGTGAAGGAGTGCTTTGAGAAACGCGCTATAGATGCGGAGGAGAGGGAGGCGGACTTGATGCGTGCCCTTGTATCCCACATGGCGGAGGTGAAGGGGATCTTTGATGCGCGGGCGCATACCGGCGGGGCTCCCACCGGCGATCACTGGCGAACCCGGTGTCGAGGGTTATGCGGAGTGGCTAAAGAACGAGCTGAATTACTTGACGCCCTTTTTTGACCCGGTATTGGTCGAGGCGGGGATCTTCTGCGGAGGTTCGGCCACACTGCGCCCTTAGGGATGCGGGAGTAAACACGCTCGCAAAATCATTGGCGCCGACTTCCGTTTACCCACCGTGGAGGAGGTTCGTGAGGCAAGGAAGGATTCATTGGTTGCCTCCGTGGGCCATGCGGCTTTCGATAAGTTCGGCTGTCTGCGGAGGTACCCGGGCTGGCGTACGAAATTGTTGCTGAAGTTCTTTGCGGGGTGAGGATCGGCGGCTTTTTATTCATGAATAACATTACGATTATAGAGTTGCTTTGGTTTCTAAAAGACTTTTCTTGGCTTTTGCAGATGGACGTGCTGGCTGAGGGGACGCAGGATTTACCACCTCCGGAGGAAGGCAACGTCACGAAGACCACCGGGACATCTGTCGACGGAGGTTCGGTGCCAGGACCCGCGAACACGGGCGCGCAAGAGACTGAAACCGTCCCCGCGATCAACCCACCTCCGGGAGGCTCCACTGACGAACAGGTTGGTGTTATCCCCGGTGAACAGGCTTAGAGTGCTGTTGGTTGATCCTGCCTTATTTTGGTGAGACTTGGAGGGAAACATTTTTGAACAATTTGCCTTCTGCGTGCATTAAGGGCGTTTGTAAGATACATTGGGCCATAAGGCTTCTTGGTTTGGTTAGTTAATAGTACCTTCGATTTTTTTGTTCTTAAATTCGATCGATGTTTTGGCGTTCTGCCTTGATTTCCCCGCTTGTTTACTGCGAGGGTTTTAGTTGCGCGTGTTAGGGCGGAGGTTTGGCGAGCACTGATCGTGTGCCTTCGCTGCGCAGGTTCCTCTGGATTTTGGGCCTGCCATTTTTAATGTGGTTCCGCTGATGCTTTGAATTGTCAAGATTTTTTCATGACGGGAGCCGCTGGATTAATCGAGGGCAAAAATCCTCATGCGAAATTTGATAGGATTTGGTGGTGGAGAGTAGCAAAGTATGATCGGTCGGTTCAAAAATCGCGCCAACTCCTCCGGACCGCCGGCCATGGGAGACGGTCAGGGAGTCGGAAGTAGTAGTGGCTTGCTTATTCCGAAGGAGGAACCGGTGGAAATAGACACGCGTGATCTCCGCCAATGTTTTCGCTCGAGGGTGCTTGAAGGTGACTTACCACTTGTGGTAAAAAGTTGGCGAGGCTCTTGGAGCGCCCCGATTTTTATTGACGACAGCGACGATGAGACCGACGTGAATCGGCGGCCTCACCCGGAGGTAGTGGTCATTAGCGACGAGGGACGACAAGTATGTTGCTGGTCGTGAGGTAATTTTCACGGATGTGGAGGAATTTATTGGTATGGTTGCGGAGGAGCTTGTTGACGACGTATTGGAAGGGGTCGTGCACTCAATAGCCGCGGAGGTGACTCGACCACGATCTCGGCGGAAGCGTGGTCGAGTGTTGCATTATTATGTCGACCCTCAAGGTCGCCTGAGGAGATGACTTGTAAACGAAACATTTGACTTGTTGTTGTTAATGAAAGTTGTGTTTGTTCGCGGGGTTAATGTTTTGCGGAGGTAGTGAAGAGCGCAGCGACGCCCAACTTTTCAGAAGCGAGGCTCGCTCACGTTTGCGGAGATAGTAAAGCGCAGCGACGCCCAACTTTTCAAAAGCGAGGCTCGCATAAATTTGCGGGGATGATAAAAAGCGCAGCGACGCCCAACTTTTCAAAAGCGAGGCTCGCGTAAATTTGCGGGGGTGATAAGAAGCGCAGTTACGCCCAACTTTTCAAAAGCGAGGCTCGCTCACGTTTGCGGAGGTAGTAAAGCGCGGCGACGCCCAACTTTTCAAAAGCGAGGCTCGCGTAAATTTTGCGGGGGTAGTAAGAAGCGCAGCGACGCCCAACTTTTCAAAAGCGAGGCTCGCGTAAATTTGCGGGGGTGATAAGAAGCGCGATTACGCCCAACTTTTCAAAAGCGAGGCTCGCTCACGTTTGCGGAGGTAGTAAAGCGCGGCGACGCCCAACTTTTCAAAAAGCGAGGCTCGCGTAAATTTTGCGGAGGTATCGGAAATTACGAGAGATTCATATTTAGTTGATACGGGATCTTTTGCACGAACCGTAAGCGGAGCTTAGCCTCACATGTGTTTACATGGCGCCGGTCGGCCTTTGGAACAGCGGTTCGAGAAGGTGAATTGTGTTCTTTGCCACGAAGGCTCAAGTTAATGATGAATCTTGGTTACCGAATTCCGAAGGTGAGCAGGCTTTGCGTTGTTGGAGCGAAGGTCGAGTTCAGAATTGCACACTAGTTTGCTTACTTTCGCGAGTTCGGGTTTCAGCTCGGCGCACTCTTCCTAGGTTCTCGGCGGTGGTTTGGGCTGCAGCGAGATGTCAAGTTGTGGCCTTGCGCGTGGATCGTATAAAGCTGGCCGGGTTTTGTTGCGGAGGTGGCGCGGAGGGTGTGTGCAAGTGATGGGCGTAAAGGCATTGCGCTTCATGCCCACGACCTTCGGGGATTGTGGCTGCGGTGGTTGGGTTTTTATGGGCTAAAGGCTAGGGCTTGTGCTAAAGTGGGCGTGTCTTTGCGTAGTCGATACCTTCGCTCAAACAACGGCTTAGGCTCTCCTTCCCGACTCCTCTCATTCCTAAGGGAGTTTGCTAATGGCCGGACATAGTTTGGGAATGCTTTGGTTTGCCTATTGGTCTTGCTTAAATAAGCGTATTTTGGTGGTAATGAAGTACGAGCAAGTGTAATGTTTGGGGTTTGTAAGGTACTAGGGTGGGTGTGGTGGTTGGGGCGAGGTACAGGGCTTTTAATATACGGTCTGGCTTGTACGGCGAGGGTTTGACGATTGAAGGCTATATATGGGAGTGCGCTGGCTGCGGGTGAATGTGGGAGATGCTCGTATTATTGGCTTTGGTTTCTTTTGAGCAACGGGTGCTTATTTGTAGTGGTGCTCTTTTGGTTTGAACCTAAAACTGGATGCCGGTAGTTTTGAGGAGCCGGGTGTAAGGTTGATCGGTGTCTTGGGGCTCTTTTTGTTTGGTTGTTGGATGTCGTACCTCCATCCTCGCCCCCGCGGGGTCGAGGTGAAGTTTGCTTTCATCGCGGCCCCTGGCCCGCCGGCGGGGTCTGCGGAATTTGGTAGCTCCGCTCCTCGCCCCCTGCGGGGTCGAGGTGGAGTTTGCTCATCGCAACCCCGCCCCGACTAGCGGGGTCTGCGGAATTTGGTAGCTCGCTCCGCCCCCTGCGGGGTCGGGGTGGAGTTTGCTTTCATCGCGGCCCGGCCCGGCCGGCGGGGGTCTCGTGGAATTTGGTAGCTCTGCTCCTCGCCCCCTGCGGGGGTCGGGGTGGGTTTGCTTTCATCGCAGCCCCGGCCCGGCGGGCGGGGGTCTGCGGAATTTGGTAGCTCCGCTCCTCGCCCCCTGCGGGGGTCGAGGTGGGTTTGCTTTCATCGCAGCCCCGGCTTTGGCGGGGGGTCTGCGGAATTTGCCAGCTCCGCTCCTCGCCCCCTGCGGGGGTCGAGGTGGAGTTTGCTCATCGCAGCCCGGCTTTGGCGGCGGGGTATGCGGAATTTGGTAGCTCCGCTCCTCGCCCCTGCGGGGGTCAAGGTGGAGTTTGCTTTCATCGCAGCCCCTGGCCCGACCGGCGGCGGGGGTCTCGGGAATTTGGCCAGCTCCCGCTCCTCGCCCCCTGCGGGGGTCGAGGTGGAGTTTGCTTTCATCGCGACCCCGGCGACTAGCGGGGGTCTGCGGAATTTTGTAGCTCCGCTCCTCGCCCCTGCGGGGGTCGAGGTGGAGTTTTTCATCGCAGCCCCGGCCCGGCGGCGGGGGTTTGTGGATGGGCTTGCGTTGGGGTGACCTTCGGCCGGGGTCGATTGTCGACCGAGGCAATCCATTTATAGCGGGCGATGAGGGCGAGGCATAGCCTAGTCTGTTTCAGCGGTGGTTGACATGCAAAACTCAGGGAAATAAAACTTTGCTATATTATGTAATTTTTTTTGCCTCATCAAAAAAACCTCATGCCTTGGACATAAGGAAAAAGAGTGCAAGGACAGTCTATGCATGCAAAAGGGAAAAGGGGAAAAACGATGCGAAGGTAACGATTACATTGTGAGATGCTATGGGTAGTACTTGCGGAGGTCGTCGATGTTCCATGTGTGCGGTAGCTTGCGACCTTCGGCATCCTGGAGGTGGAACGAGCCTTGTCTTGCGGAGCTTGTGATGATGTAAGGGCCGAGCCACTTGTCTTGGAGCTTTCCTGCCATCTTCGCATTCTGCTTCCTGATCAAAACCATGTCTCCTTGGCGGAGGTCGCGTGGTGAGACCTTCTTGTCTCTCCACCTCTGGGTTTCATCCTGGTAGTTGCGGAGGTTGTTGACTGCTTTGCACCTTACTTCTTCGAGTAGGTCCTTGTCACGCGCTTCATCTTGAGTGTTGGTATCGGAGGTAGTTCGTGGTGACCCGTGACGGAGCTCTCCTGGGAGCACGGCTTCTTCTCCATAGAGCAGCTTGAATGGGGTGATGCCGGTGGCTCTGCCGTCGGAGGTGTTGTGAGACCATACGACGGTGATGAGTTCCTCCGCCCATTTGCCCGGTGGCTTGTCTCGTGAGGTTCTTTTTGATTCCTTGCAAGATGATTGCATTGGCCCTTTCGACTAGTCCATTAGACTAGGATGTCGGCGAAAGCGAAATGTATTTTGGTGCCGATTTGGAAACAAAACTCTTTGAAAGCGAAGCTATCAAGCTGGTTCCATTGTCGACCGTGAGATCCTTGGGACACCGAAGCGACATATGATCTGTTTGCCGAAGAACTTTTGTCTTTTGCGGAGGTGATGGTGGCAAGCGCCCGAGCTTCGATCCATTTGGTAAAGTACTCTACCGCCACCACCGCATAGCGGAGCTTTCCGGGAGCGGTCGGTAGGGGACCAACCAAATCCATGGCCCAACGCTGCATTGGCCATGTCGGGCGAGATCAAAGTGGTCGGAGCCCGGGTGCTTGAATGGTTGGCGGCCCGCTGACAACCTTCGCAGTGCCGCACCAGCAAGGAAGCGTCGGACAGCGCGGTAGGCCAGTAGAACCCTTGTCTGAATGCCTTTCCAACAAGAGCCCTTGGGCCATTGTGTGAGCCGCAGATGCCCTGGTGAATTTCTTTGAGTATGGCGATACCTTCGCTTGTGGCGACGCATTTTAGCCAAGGAGCCGTGGCGAAGCCTTGTACGGGTTACGCCCTTCTATTTTATACCCTCGCGCTCTTTGAATCATCCTTTTTCTTCTTCCTTCGATTCGGGTTCATAGAAACCCTTGATATAGGCTATGATAGGGGCCCGCCAATCTTCGCTGGATATGATGTTGACCATTCTCACTTTGGAGGTGTGTTGCGGCGATTCGGGTCTTTGCGAAGGTCTCAAAGAAGACATCCGGAGGTAGTGGGGTTGACTGAGCTGCGGCCTTCGCTATTTCGTCTGCCTCCCTATTCTCCTTTGCGGGAATGGACTTTGTGGTGATGCCCAAGAAGAAAGCTTACGCACCGGACGGTGTGAAGGTATTTACGTAGCTCCGGATCCTTTGCCTTGAAAGTTTTCTCGATGTGGCCGGCGATCACACGAGAGTCGGTCCGGATGATCGCCGAGCGCACGAAAGGGTGCGAAGCTTCGCAAGGGCCAAGAGGGACTGCTTCATACTCGCGGAGTTGTTGGTGCATTGGAACTCGAGTCTTGCGGCGTATCGAGATGGACTCCCGAAGGTGAAGTTAGGATTGCTGCGATTCCGGCCCCTTGGGCGCCCCACGCTCCGTCCACATGTCTTGTCCACGGAGGTTCGATGTCTTACGCCTTGTTGTGAGGATCTGGGGTCCAATGCTGCGATGAAATCTGCTAGAGCTTGTGATTTGATAGTGTGTCGCCAACGAAGGTTAACGTGTAATCGCCGAGTTGTGAAGCCCACTTGGCGGTCCGCCTTGCCTGCGGGTTCTGAAGATGTTATCCAAAGGGACATGCGAAGGTATTGTGATGGGGTGGGGAAAATAGTGCTTGAGCTTCTTTGCAGCCATAACCACCGCATAAGCGATCTTTTCGAGCTACGAATAATGCTTCTTGGGACCTTCGAGGACCTCGATACGTAATACACGGGCATCATGCGCCTTTGGTGTTCCTCGAGGGTTTCTTTGACCAAAACCGCACCGGCCGCGTGAGGCGAAGCTGCGACGTATAGCGATGCGGTTCCGAAGGTTCCGGGCTCGCGAGGGTTGTTAACTTTAGTAGATCTTTTGTTTGAGACTATCGAAAGCGGTCTGGCAGGCGGGGCCCCACTTGAAAGGTTCGCGGGTTTTGAGTACATCAAAGAAGGGCAACCCCCGCTCTGCAGACCGTGAGATGAATCTGTTGAGCGAAGCTAACCGACCGGTTAGGCGCTGAGCAGATTTCCTTGACGTCGGAGGTGACATGGAAACGATTGCATCTATTTTTGTTGGATTGGCTTCGATACCTCTGGCTGAGACAAGACATCCCAGGAGCTTCCCTTTGCTGACTCCGAAGATGCACTTCTCGGGGTTGAGCTTGAGCTTCGCCTTTTTGAGCTTGTTGAAGGTTCTGGCCAGATCGGCTATATGGTTGATTCTGAGTTTGCTCTGGATCACAATGTCATCAACATAAGCCGAGACTGTTGGATCATCTTTGAAGACCTCCGCCATCATATGGGCGAAGGTTGGGCCTGCGTTGCGGAGCCCCTCAGCCATTCTTCTGAAACAGAAAGTGCCATCGGGGGTAATGAAGCTTGTCTTTTCTTCGTCGTCCTTGTTCATCCAAATTTGATGGTAGCCGGAGAAGCAATCAAGCAGAGACAAGAGCTCACAACCCGCAGCAGCATCCACAAGGGTGCTTATCACGGGTAATGGAAAGCGTCTTTTGGGCATGCCTTGTTGAGACTTGTGAAATCAACACACATTCGCCACTTGAGGTTCTTCTTTTGTACCAATACCACGTTAGAGAGCCGGGTTGGATATTTGACCTCGCGAATAACCTCCGCTTTAGCGGCCCGGTCTACCTCCGCTTTGGCGGCTTGTTTCCTTTCTTCGACATTTTGCGGAGCTTTTGCTTGATCGGAGGATAATCTTTGCGACGTTTAGGTGATGCTCGATAAGTTTCTGTCTACCCCGACGAGGTCGGAGAGGCGACCATGCGAAGGCATCGTTGTTATCACGGAGGAACTGGATGAGTTGAGCTTCAAATTCGGTATCTAGCGGGCGATATGATGACTTTCTTTTCGGGATCGTGCGGGAATAGCTGAATCTTTTTGTTTCTTCCTCCGGCGCGCGCGAAGGTAACCAAGCTGTGTCTATTTTCGGCTCGCCTCTCGTTGTTCTTTTTGTTCTTCTTCTTCTTCTTGCCTCTCGCTCCTTCTCCCGAGGCAATGGACGTTCTTACGCCCCGGAGTGGCCGCTTGCTCCGCTATTCAGCGTGTTTTGGTCTCCGTAGACAGCTACGATACCTCCGGGCGCCGGCATTTTCTTGCGAGAGGTAGCCGGATGAATTGCGGCATTGAACGATTGATGGTGCCCTCCCAAAGATGGCGTTGTAGTTGTACGGGATATCAACTACGTCGAAGGTGATGTGCTCGTGCGGGCGATGGTTCATTGCCGAAGGATACTTGGTAGAGTGATTTTTCCGATTGCTTTAATCTGCCGGCCTCCGAAACCGAATAGCGGATGTCCCGCGGTTGAAGTTTATTTCGTCGAGTTTCATGCCGTCGAAGGTTGATGTGAATAAGATGTCGGCGGAGCCGCCGTTGTCCACAAGGATTTTGGTCACCGTCCGGCTGCGATGTTTGTTTCTATGACCATCGCATCGGTATGTGGGTATTGCTTGAGCTTGAGGTCCGAGCTTGTTGAAGGTCAAGGGAATGTGCGACCGGTGGTCATTTACGTGAGGACCTTCGCGAGCTACGTGATTGACCCGGCGAAAGTGCTCTCTGCTTGTCTTTTGTTGCCATAATCCTCCCCGAACCTCCGGAGATTGCCATGATGACTCCGTAGGTAGGTAGGATTGTTGATCGCCGTCTCGTGCTCCTGTGCTTCTCCTTCAACTTTAATTGGTTGAGGCGGAGGTAGTGCTGGTAGTGGTGGTGGCGGAGGTAACGCTTGCGCTTGGGTTTGCTGAGCAATTGGCTGAAGTTGCTGATACTGCTGCTGTGCTTGGCGATGGTAGTATTGCTGCTGTTGGTTGTGAGCATACTGACCCTGAGCGAAGGGTGGTTGATGGTAGTAGATTGGTTGCTGATACGGGGGTTGTTGAGCTCGATGGTTGTGGTTGAATCCCTGGTTGCGGTTGTGGGGGTTTGGTGCTGCTCTGCGGGTATGGTTGACTGTTCCTACCTGCGGAGCTGGTGGGGCTTGGCCGTCTCGCACTCAAGCCCTTTGATGTACCATACGCCCGCTTGGTGTAGTGGTCGCCGGCTTTTCCACGAAATGGCAATAATGTAGGCTGCGGAGGTTCTTTGCCTCGCGATCCGAGTTGGCGGAGTCTTCTATCGACTTGCGGCGGGGTTGTCCGGGTTGACGAGGGTGTTGCCGAGCTTGTTGATCGCTTGCCATCGATGGCGTTGACGTTTCCCATGTCGATGCGGGGGTACTCATTGCGAGGATCGGATTGCGCTCTTTTTGTTGACGTTGCGGAGGTTGGGACGGCGAGACTTGACACGTTCATTGTTATCTCGCTCGATTTGCTTCTCCATGATATCGTATAACTCGGCGATGGTTCTTGGTTCCCTTCTTGATAGCTTCGCCGAGCATGGTCCCGTGGATGCAACTTGTCACCGCCAAAATCATGACTTCATCCGTGATACCGGGGTGCGATTCTTGGTATTGAGGAATCTTTTCCACCAATCTTGTAATGGCTCATCGACTTTTTGTTTGCGGTTGAGAAGAGCGGTGGCCTTGGCCGCCGACCGACCGACACCTTTGAAGTTTGTGCGATTCTCTCGCGAAGGTCGTCCCAACATCGATGGATCCCGGCCGGAGGTTGCTTGTGCAGTGCGAGCAATATCTCTCGCCACGATCACGAAGGCCTTGGCCATGATGTCCTCGTCACCTCCGGCGGCCGAGACAATGGCTTCATAAGACATTAGAAATTGGCGTGGCTCGAAAGTGCCATCATACCGCGGTAGATGTTGCATGGCGAAGCCACGGGCCACTCGGTGATCGAAGGTCGTATGACGGGGTGATTTGGAGTCGTAGTGCGGGACCCGCGGCGCTGCTCTTGGCTGCGGGACACCTCCGCCGGCGGGCTGCCGGGTATAGTATGTTGGCGCGGAGGTCCGGTTCGGGCGTGGTGGGTGGGGGTCTTGCTTTGTTGCTCGATCGGAGGTTGTGCGGCGCGCATGCCCCGGAGAGCCGGGTCTCTGTAGTTTCTCACCTCCGCGTCTCCGCCTCGGCTGCTCGATGCTTTGCTCGATGCGGCGAAGCTCGCTTCGCTTCCTACGTTCCGCGCCGGATGATTGCTGCTCTTGATTCCTTGTTGATTTGTTCCGGATGCCTTTTGCCGGCGAGGATGCTTTCTTGAAGCCGTTCTAGATGCCTCGGTCAACTTTTCTTCTTTCGAAGCTTCGCCGTCGGTCGTGAATTCATTGGCGATGCCACCTCCGGAGGTATGGGGGTGCGGCTGGATGATAATGTCCCGACCACCGACGCTCGTGGCCGACCTCCGGGTGCAACTTGGTCTAGGTTGGGATCAACTACGGGTTGGCCGACCGCTCGATCGGAGGTTGCTGCGAGAGAGGTTTGGCGGAACGACACCTCCGCCGGCGAGGGTCGGATCCGCGTTGGTCCCCTGAGCTGAGGAAAGTTCGCTGATGTTTGGAGCCATGGCTTGCCTCTTTTGTTCGAACCCCACGGACGGCGCCAACTGTTGGTATAAACGCTCGCCTCCCTACCTTCGCCGTGATCCGGAGGAGGGAGGCGGAGGTTTCCCAGACAGAGGAGTAAAGTTCAAACAGGTGGCAAAATGGGTTCATTCATCATGGGTCCCTCTTGGAATTTTGCATTAATTGGGACTAAGAAAGGCTAAGGGCTCCCCTTACATTTGCCATGCCCTTGGTATTTATAGGCCATACCAAGGGTCAAATGGCTTTTTACAATAGGGTTTTAACTTTGATCTCACTTACAAGTGGGCCCTGACAAGGGCAACTTTGTACTTTGCAAAACTAGAAACATCTCTTTTTAGACCTATCCCAAGGCGCCACGTGTCACGCCTGTCGAAGCTCCACGTGTCGTCCTTTGGTGCCGCCGCGCGTCAGGCCTTCAGCGATCCCCCGTCCTGATCCTGTGGGCGACCGTCCGGAGGTCTTCCGCCGCCTGTGACGCCAGGCGGCCAAGCTACCACCCTCAAAGGTCCTTGAGAACTCCACCCAAAGCGAAGGTCCCGGGAAGCTCCTCGAACCCTCACGTACCTGCGCGATAAGAGAACTAGAGGGCCTGAACGCGGAGGTTTGTCGCACCTTCGCTGCATCGCTAGGACAAGCCTAGCGACCTTCGCCGTGTCGGGACGCCCCGAGCGAAGGTTGTCCATAGCTACCTGGTCGTTTTGACTGTCTTGGCCCATGTCCGGGCCACGGAGCTAAGTAGGGGGGTCCTAGCGGAGGTTGTTCCCCCCAACAGGGATGCTTGACTCAGTGCCGGGAGCCATAGGACGCGTTGGAACCGACCGTGCGGCAGCATGGTCGTGTGTGCAAATATGGCAGTTTTGGAGTCGTGGAGCCGTGGTTAAGGGCCCTTCAGGCTCTCGGGTGATGGAAAACTCTATGGTGGAGAGGTGAGAGGCATCAAAATGGCTTAACCATGGCGTACGGGCGTGCTTGACCCGGTGCCGAGAGCCGTAGGATGCACAGGATCCGGCCGTGCGCAAGCGGACGATCGTGTGTGCAATTATGGATGTTCGGGAGTCGTGGAGCTGTAGTTAAGGGTCGTTCGGGCTCTCGGGTGATGACAAACATTGTGGTGGTGAGGCCAGAGGCATCAAAATGCCTTAACCATGGCATACGGTCGTGCTTGACCTAGTGTCGAGAGCTGTAGGACACGCAAGAACCGGCTGTGCGGTAGCATAGTCGTGTGTGCAAATATGGCAGTTCTAGAGCTGTGGAGCCATGGTTAAGGGCCATTCGGGTTCTCGGGTGGCAACAAACGCAATGCTGGAGAGGCCAGAGGTGTCAAAATGCCTTAACCATGGCGCATAGGCGTGCTTGACTTGGTGCGTGGAGCCGTAGGACGCGCAGGAACCGGCCGTGCGGCAGCAAAGTCGTGTGTGCAAATATGGCAGTTCTGGAGCCGTGGAGCCAAGGTTGAGGGCTGTTCAGGCTCTCGAGCTATGGCAAACGCTATGGTAGAGAGGCCAGAGGTGTCAAAATGCCTTAACCATGGCGTACGGGCATGCTTGACTCAATGCCAGGAGCCATAGGACGCGTTGGAACCGACCGTGCTGCAGCGTGGTTGTGTGTGCAAATATGGCAGTTTTGGATCCGTGGAGCCGTGGTTAAGGGCCCTTCAGGCTCTTGGGTGATGGAAAACTCTATGGTGAAGTGGTGAGAGGCATCAAAATGGCTTAACCATGGCGTACGGCGTGCTTGACCCGGTGCCAAGAGCCGTGGGATGCACAGGATCCGGCCATGCGGCAGCACAGTCGTGTGTGCAATTATGGATGTTCTGGAGTCGTGGAGCTGTAGTTAAGGGTCGTTCGGGCTCTCGGGTGATGACAAACATTGTGGTTGTGAGGCCAGAGGTGTCAAAATGCCTTAACCATGGCATATGGTCGTGCTTGACATAGTGTCAAGAGCTGTAGGGCACACAGGAACCGGTTGTGCGGTAGCATAGTCATGTGTGCAACTGTGGCAGTTCTAGAGCTATGGAGCCGTGGTTAAGGGCCATTCAGGTTCTCGGGCAGCAACAAATGCTATGGTGGAGAGACCAGAGGTGTCAAAATGCCTTAACCATGGTGTATGGGCGTGCTTGACTTGGTGCGAGGAGCCGTAGGACACGCAGGAACCGACCGTGCGGCAACAAAGTCGTGTGTGCAAATATGGCAGTTCTGGAGCCATGGAGCCGAGGTCAAGGGCCGTTCAGGCTCTCGAGCGACGGCAAACACTATGGTAGAGAGGCCAGAGGTGTCAAAATGCCTTAACCATGGTGTACGGGCATGCTTGACTCAGTGCCGGGAGCCATAGGACGTGTTGGAACCGACCGTGCGGCAGCATGGTCGTGTGTGCAAATATGGCAGTTTTGGAGTCGTGGAGCCATGGTTAAGGGCCCTTCAGGCTCTCGGGTGATGGAAAACTCTATGGTGGAGAGGTGAGAGGCATCAAAATGGCTTAACCATGGCGTACGGGTGTGCTTGACCCGGTGCCGAGAGCCGTAGGATGCACAGGAGCCGGCCGTGCGGCAGCACAGTCGTTTGTGCAATTATGGATGTTCTAGAGTCGCGGAGCTGTAGTTAAGGGCCGTTCGGGCTCTCGGGTGATGACAAACATTGTGGTTGTGAGGCCAGAGGTGTCAAAATGCCTTAACTATGGCATATGGTTGTGCTTGACCTAGTGTCGAGAGCTGTAGGGCACACAGGAACCGGTTGTGCGGTAGCATAGTCATGTGTGCAACTGTGGCAGTTCTAGAGCTGTGGAGCCATGGTTAAGGGCCATTCAGGTTCTCGGGCAGCAACAAATGCTATGGTGGAGAGACCAGATGTGTCAAAACGCCTTAACCATGGTGCATGGGCGTGCTTGACTTGGTGCGAGGAGCCGTAGGACGCGCAGGAACCGACCGTGCGGCAGCAAAGTCGTGTGTGCAAATATGGCGCTTCGGAGCCGTGGAGCCGAGGTCAAGGACCATTCGGGCTCTCGAGCGATGGCAAACGCTATGGTAGAGAGGCCGAGGGTGTCAAAATGCCTTAACCATGGCATACGGGGATGCTTGACTCGGTGCCGGGAGCCATAGGACGCGTTGGAATCGACCGCGCCGGCAAAGATGGTTGTGTGTGCAAATATGGCAGTTTTGGATCCGTGGAGCCGTGGTTAAGGGCCCTTTAGGCTCTTGGGTGATGGAAAACTCTATGGTGAAGTGGTGAGAGGCATCAAAATGGCTTAACCATGGCGTACGGCGTGCTTGACCCGGTGCCAAGACCCGTAGGATGCACAGGATCCGGCCGTACGGCAGCACAGTCGTGTGTGCAATTATGGATGTTCTGGAGTCGTGGAGCTGTAGTTAAGGGCCGTTCGGGCTCTCGGGTGATGACAAACATTGTGGTTGTGAGGCCAGAGGTGTCAAAATGCCTTAACTATGGCATATGGTTGTGCTTGACCTAGTGTCGAGAGCTGTAGGGCACACAGGAACCGGTTGTGCGGTAGCATAGTCATGTGTGCAACTGTGGCAGTTCTAGAGCTGTGGAGCCATGGTTAAGGGCCATTCAGGTTCTCGGGCAGCAACAAATGCTATGGTGGAGAGACCAGATGTGTCAAAACGCCTTAACCATGGTGCATGGGCGTGCTTGACTTGGTGCGAGGAGCCGTAGGACGCGCAGGAACCGACCGTGCGGCAGCAAAGTCGTGTGTGCAAATATGGCAGTTCTAGAGCTGTGGAGCCATGGTTAAGGGCCATTCAGGTTCTCGCGTAGCAACAAATGCTATGGTGGAGAGGCCTGAGGTGTTAAAATGCCTTAACCATGGCGCATGGGCGTGCTTGACTTGGTGCGTGGAGCCGTAGGACGCGCAGGAACTGGCCGTGCGGCAGCAAAGTCATGTGTGCAAATATGGCAGTACTGGAGCCGTGGAGCCGAGGTCAAGGGCCGTTCAGGCTCTCGAGCGACGGCAAACGCTATGGTAGAGAGGCCAGAGGTGTCAAAATGCCTTAACCATGGCATACGGGGATGCTTGACTCAGTGCCGGGAGCCATAGGACGCGTTGGAACCGACCGTGCGGCAGCATGGTCGTGTGTGCAAATATGGCAGTTTTGGAGCCATGGAGCCGTGGTTAAGGGCCCTTCAGGCTCTCGGGTGATGGAAAACTCTATGGTGGAGAGGTGAGAGGTATCAAAATGGCTTAACCATGGCGTACGGGCGTGCTTGACCCGGTGCCGAGAGCCGTAGGATGCACAGGGATCCGGCCGTGTGGCGGACGGTCATGTGTGCAAATATGGAAGTTCGGAGTCATCGAAGCCGTGGTTAAGGGCCGTTCGGGCTCTTGGGTGATGACAAACATGGTGGTGGTGAGGCCAGAGGCGTCAAAACGCCTTAACTATGGCATACGGTCGTGGTTGACCTAGTGCCGAGAGCTGTAGGACACACAGGAACCGGGCGTGCGGTCGCATAGTCGTGTGTGCAAATATGGCAGTTCTAGAGCCGTGGAGCCATGGTTAAGGGCCATTCGGGTTCTCGCGTAGCAACAAATGCTATGGTGGAGAGGCCTGAGGTGTTAAAATGCCTTAACCATGGCGCATGGGCGTGCTTGACTTGGTGCGAGGAGCCGTAGGATGCGCAGGAACCGGCCGTGCGGCGGAAAGTCGTGTGTGCAAATATGGCGCTTCGGAGCCGTGGAGCCGAGGTCAAGGGCCATTCGGGCTCTCGAGCGATGGCAAACGCTATGGTAGAGAGGCCAAGGGTGTCAAAATGCCTTAACCATGGTGTAGGGCATGCTTGACTTAGTGCCGGAGCCATAGGACGCGTTGGAACCGGCCGTGTCATGCGATGGTTGTGTGTGCAAATATGGCGCTTTGGAGCCGTGGAGCCGTGGTTAAGGGCCCTTCAGGCTCTCGGGTGATGGAAAACTCTATGGTGGAGAGGTGAGAGGCATCAAAATGGCTTAACCATGGCATACGGGCATGCTTGACCCAAAGGTCGAGAGCCATAGGATGCACAGATCCGGCCGTGTGGCAGCACAGTCATGTGTGCAAATATGGAAGTTCTGGAGTCATCGAGCTGTGGTTAAGGGCCATTCGGGCTCTTGGGTGATGACAAACATGGTGGTGGTGAGGCCAGAGGCGTCAAAACGCCTTAACTATGGCATACGGTCGTGCTTGACCTAGTGCCGAGAGCTGTAGGACACACAGGAACCGGCTGTGCGGTCGCATAGTCGTGTGTGCAAATATGGCAGTTCTAGAGCTGTGGAGCCATGGTTAAGGGCCATTCAGGTTCTCGCGTAGCAACAAATGCTATGGTGGAGAGGCCTGAGGTGTTAAAATGCCTTAACCATGGCGCATGGGCGTGCTTGACTTGGTGCGTGGAGCCGTAGGACGCGCAGGAACTGGCCGTGCGGCGGCAAAGTCATGTGTGCAAATATGGCGATCGGAGCCGTGGAGCCGAGGTCAAGGGCCGTTCGGGCTCTCGAGCGACGGCAAACGCTATGGTAGAGAGGCCGAGGTGTCAAAATGCCTTAACCATGGCATACGGGGATGCTTGACTCAGTGCCGGGAGCCATAGGACGCGTTGGAACCGACCGTGCGGCAGCATGGTCGTGTGTGCAAATATGGCAGTTTTGGAGCCATGGAGCCGTGGTTAAGGGCCCTTCAGGCTCTCGGGTGATGGAAAACTCTATGGTGGAGAGGTGAGAGGTATCAAAATGGCTTAACCATGGCGTACGGGCGTGCTTGACCCGGTGCCGAGAGCCGTAGGATGCACAGGATCCGGCCGTGTGGCAGCACAGTCATGTGTGCAAATATGGAAGTTCTGGAGTCATCGAGCTGTGGTTAAGGGCCGTTCGGGCTCTTGGGTGATGACAAACATGGTGGTGGTGAGGCCAGAGGCGTCAAAACGCCTTAACTATGGCATACGGTCGTGCTTGACCTAGTGCCGAGAGCCGTAGGACACACAGAACCGGGCCGGCGGGGTCGCATAGTCGTGTGTGCAAATATGGCAGTTCTAGAGCTGTGGAGCCATGGTTAAGGGCCATTCAGGTTCTCGCGTAGCAACAAATGCTATGGTGGAGAGGCCTGAGGTGTTAAAATGCCTTAACCATGGCGCATGGGCGTGCTTGACTTGGTGCGAGGAGCCGTAGGATGCGCAGGAACCGGCCGTGCGGCAGCAAAGTCGTGTGTGCAAATATGGCAGTTCTGGAGCCGTGGAGCCGAGGTCAAGGGCCATTCAGGCTCTCGAGCGATGGCAAACGCTATGGTAGAGAGGCCAAGGGTGTCAAAATGCCTTAACCATGGTGTAGGGCATGCTTGACTTAGTGCCGGGAGCCATAGGACGCGTTGGAACCGACCGTGCTGCAGCATGGTTGTGTGTGCAAATATGGCAGTTTTGGAGCCGTGGAGCCGTGGTTAAGGGCCCTTCAGGCTCTCGGGTGATGGAAAACTCTATGGTGGAGAGGTGAGAGGCATCAAAATGGCTTAACCATGGCATACGGGCATGCTTGACCCAGTGCCGAGAGCCATAGGATGCACAGGATCCGGCCGTGTGGCAGCACAGTCATGTGTGCAAATATGGAAGTTCTGGAGTCATCGAGCTGTGGTTAAGGGCCATTCGGGCTCTTGGGTGATGACAAACATGGTGGTGGTGAGGCCAGAGGCGTCAAAACGCCTTAACTATGGCATACGGTCGTGCTTGACCTAGTGCCGAGAGCTGTAGGACACACAGGAACCGGCTGTGCGGTCGCATAGTCGTGTGTGCAAATATGGCAGTTCTAGAGCTGTGGAGCCATGGTTAAGGGCCATTCAGGTTCTCGCGTAGCAACAAATGCTATGGTGGAGAGGCCTGAGGTGTTAAAATGCCTTAACCATGGCGCATGGGCGTGCTTGACTTGGTGCGAGGAGCCGTAGGACGCGCAGGAACTGGCCGTGCGGCAGCAAAGTCATGTGTGCAAATATGGCAGTTCTGGAGCCGTAGAGCCGAGGTCAAGGGCCATTCAGGCTCTCGAGCGACGGCAAACGCTATGGTAGAGAGGCCAGAGGTGTCAAAATGCCTTAACCATGGCATACGGGGATGCTTGACTCAGTGCCGGGAGCCATAGGACGCGTTGGAACCGACCGTGCGGCAGCATGGTCGTGTGTGCAAATATGGCAGTTTTGGAGTCGTGGAGCCGTGGTTAAGGGCCCTTCAGGCTCTCGGGTGATGGAAAATTCTATGGTGGAGAGGTGAGAGGCATCAAAATGGCTTAACCATGGCGTACGGGCGTGCTTGACCCGGTGCCGAGAGCCGTAGGATGCACAGGATCCGGCCGTGCAGCAGCACAGTCGTGTGTGCAATTATGGATGTTCGGGAGTCGTGGAGCTGTAGTTAAGGGTCGTTCGGGCTCTCGGGTGATGACAAACATTGTGGTGGTGAGGCCAGAGGCATCAAAATGCCTTAACCATGGCATACGGTCGTGCTTGACCTAGTGTCGAGAGCTGTAGGACACGCAAGAACCGGCTGTGCGGTAGCATAGTCGTGTGTGCAAATATGGCAGTTCTAGAGCTGTGGAGCCATGGTTAAGGGCCATTCGAGTTCTCGGGTGGCAACAAACGCAATGCTTTGGAGAGGCCAGAGAGGTGTCAAAATGCCTTAACCATGGCGCATAGGCGTGCTTGACTTGGTGCGTGGAGCCGTAGGACGCGCGAGAACCGGCCGTGCGGCAAAGAAAAGTCGTGTGTGCAAATATGGCGCCTCGGAGCCGTGGAGCCAAGGTTGAGGGCTGTTCAGGCTCTCGAGCTATGGCAAACGCTATGGTAGAGAGGCCAGAGGTGTCAAAATGCCTTAACCATGGCGTACGGGCATGCTTGACTCAATGCCAGGAGCCATAGGATGCGTTGGAACCGACCGTGCTGCAGCGTGGTTGTGTGTGCAAATATGGCAGTTTTGGATCCGTGGAGCCGTGGTTAAGGGCCCTTCAGGCTCTTGGGTGATGGAAAACTCTATGGTGAAGTGGTGAGAGGCATCAAAATGGCTTAACCATGGCGTACGGCGTGCTTGACCCGGTGCCAAGAGCCGTGGGATGCACAGGATCCGGCCATGCGGCAGCACAGTCGTGTGTGCAATTATGGATGTTACGAGTCGTGGAGCTGTAGTTAAGGGTCGTTCGGGCTCTCGGGTGATGACAAACATTGTGGTTGTGAGGCCAGAGGTGTCAAAATGCCTTAACCATGGCATATGGTCGTGCTTGACATAGTGTCAAGAGCTGTAGGGCACACAGGAACCGGTTGTGCGGTAGCATAGTCATGTGTGCAACTGTGGCAGTTCTAGAGCTATGGAGCCATGGTTAAGGGCCATTCAGGTTCTCGGGCAGCAACAAATGCTATGGTGGAGAGACCAGAGGTGTCAAAATGCCTTAACCATGGTGTATGGGCGTGCTTGACTTGGTGCGAGGAGCCGTAGGACACGCAAGGAACCGACCGTGCGGCAACAAAGTCGTGTGTGCAAATATGGCAGTTCTGGAGCCATGGAGCCGAGGTCAAGGGCCGTTCAGGCTCTCGAGCGACGGCTAACACTATGGTAGAGAGGCCAGAGGTGTCAAAATGCCTTAACCATGGTGTACGGGCATGCTTGACTCAGTGCCGGGAGCCATAGGACGTGTTGGAACCGACCGTGCGGCAGCATGGTCGTGTGTGCAAATATGGCAGTTTTGGAGTCGTGGAGCCATGGTTAAGGGCCCTTCAGGCTCTCGGGTGATGGAAAACTCTATGGTGGAGAGGTGAGAGGCATCAAAATGGCTTAACCATGGCGTACGGGTGTGCTTGACCCGGTGCCGAGAGCCGTAGGATGCACAGGAGCCGGCCGTGCGGCAGCACAGTCGTGTGTGCAATTATGGATGTTCTAGAGTCGCGGAGCTGTAGTTAAGGGCCGTTCGGGCTCTTAGGTGATGACAAACATTGTGGTGGTGAGGCCAGAGGCGTCAAAATGCCTTAACCATGGCATACGGTCGTGCTTGACCTAGTGTCGAGAGCTGTAGGACACGCAGGTACCAGCTATGCGGTAGCATGGTCGTGTGTGCAAATATGGCAGTTCTAGAGCTGTGAAGCCATGGTTAAGGGCCATTTGGGTTCTCGCGTAGCAACAAATGCTGTGGTGGAGAGGCCTGAGGTGTTAAAATGCCTTAACCATGGCGCATGGGCGTGCTTGACTTGGTGCGAGGAGCCGTAGGACGCGCAGGAACCGACCGTGCGGCAGCAAAGTCGTGTGTGCAAATATGGCAGTTCTGGAGCCGTGGAGCCGAGGTCAAGGACCATTCAGGCTCTCGAGCAACGGCAAACGCTATGGTAGAGAGGCCAGAGGTGTCAAAATGCCTTAACCATGGCATACGGGGATGCTTGACTCAGTGCCGGGAGCCATAGGACGCGTTGGAATCGACCGCGCTGCAGCATGGTTGTGTGTGCAAATATGGCAGTTTTGGATCCGTGGAGCCGTGGTTAAGGGCCCTTTAGGCTCTTGGGTGATGGAAAACTCTATGGTGAAGTGGTGAGAGGCATCAAAATGGCTTAACCATGGCGTACGGCGTGCTTGACCCGGTGCCAAGACCCGTAGGATGCACAGGATCCGGCCGTACGGCAGCACAGTCGTGTGTGCAATTATGGATGTTCTGGAGTCGTGGAGCTGTAGTTAAGGGCCGTTCGGGCTCTTGGGTGATGACAAACATTGTGGTTGTGAGGCCAGAGGTGTCAAAATGCCTTAACCATGGCATATGGTCGTGCTTGACCTAGTGTCGAGAGCTGTAGGGCACACAGGAACCGGTTGTGCGGTAGCATAGTCATGTGTGCAACTGTGGCAGTTCTAGAGCTGTGGAGCCGTGGTTAAGGGCCATTCAGGTTCTCGGGCAGCAACAAATGCTATGGTGGAGAGACCAGAGGTGTCAAAACGCCTTAACCATGGTGCATGGGCGTGCTTGACTTGGTGCGAGGAGCCGTAGGACACGCAGGAACCGGCCGTGCGGCAGCAAAGTCGTGTGTGCAAATATGGCAGTTCTGGAGCCATGGAGCCGAGGTCAAGGGCCGTTCAGGCTCTCGAGCGACGGCAAACACTATGGTAGAGAGTCCAGAGGTGTCAAAATGCCTTAACCATGGCGTACGGGCATGCTTGACTCAGTGCCAGGAGCCATAGGATGCGTTGGAACCGACCGTGCTGCAGCATGGTTGTGTGTGCAAATATGGCACTTTTGGAGCCGTGGAGCCGTGGTTAAGGGCCCTTCAGGCTCTCGGGTGATGGAAAACTCTATGGTGGAGAGGTGAGAGGCATCAAAATGGCTTAACCATGGCGTACGGGCATGCTTGACCCGGTCCGAGAGCCATAGGATGCACGGGATCCGGCCGTGCGGCAAAGCACGGTCGTGTGTGCAAATATGGAAGTTCTGGAGTCATCGAGCTGTGGTTAAGGGCCGTTCGGGCTCTTGGGTGATGACAAACATAGTCGTGGTGAGGCCAGAGGCATCAAAACGCCTTAACTATGGCATACGGTCGTGCTTGACCTAGTGCCGAGAGCTGTAGGACACACAGGAACCGGCTGTGCGGTAGCATAGTCGTGTGTGCAAATATGGCAGTTCTAGAGCTGAGGAGCCATGGTTAAGGGCCATTCGGGTTCTCGGGTAGCAACAAATGCTGTGATGGAGGGGCCAGAGGTGTCAAAATGCCTTAACCATGGCGCATGGGCGTGCTTGACTTGGTGCGAGGAGCCATAGGACGCGCAGGAACCGGCCGTGCGGCAGCAAAGTTGTGTGTGCAAATATGGCAGTTCTGGAGTCGTGGAGCCGAGGTTAAGGGCCGTTCAGGCTCTCGAGCGATGGCAAATGCTATGGTAGAGAGGCCAGAGGTGTCAAAATGCATTAACCATGGCGTACGGGCATGCTTGACTCGTCTTTGGGAGCCATAGGACGCGTTGGAACCGACCGTGCGGCCGCATGGTCGTGTGTGCAAATATGGCGCTTTTGGAGCCGTGGAGCCGTGGTTAAGGGCCCTTCGGGCTCTCGGGTGATGGAAAACTCTATGGTGGAGAGGTGAGAGGCATCAAAATGGCTTAACCATGGCGTACGGGCGTGCTTGACCCGGTGCCGAGAGCCGTAGGATGCACGGGATCCGGCCGTGCGGCGGCACGTCGTGTGTGCAATTATGGATGTTCGGAGTCGTGGAGCTGTAGTTAAGGGCCGTTCGGGCTCTCAGGTGATGACAAACGTGGTGGTGGTGAGGCCAGAGGCATAAAAATGCCTTAACCATGGCATACGGTCATGCTTGACCTAGTGTCAAGAGCTGTAGGACACGCAGGAACCGGCTGTGCGGTAGCATAGTCGTGTGTGCAAATATGGTAGTTGTAGAGCTGTGGAGCCATGGTTAAGGGCCATTCGGGTTCTTGGGCGGCAACAAACGCTGTGGTGGAGAGGCTAGAGGTGTCAAAATGCCCTAACCATGGCGCATGGGCGTGCTTGACTTGGTGCGAGGAGCCGTAGGACGCGCAGGAACCGGCCGTGCGACAGCAAAGTCGTGTGTGCAAATATGGTAGTTCTGGAGCCGTGGAGCCGAGGTTAAGGGCATTCGAGCTCTTGTGTGATGACAAATGCTATGGTAGAGAGGCCAGAGTTGTCAAAACGCCTTAACCATGGCGTACGGGCATGCTTGACTCAGTGCCGGGAGCCATAGGATGCGTTGGAACCGACCGTGCGGCAGCATGGTCGTGTGTGCAAATATGGCAGTTTTGGAGCCGTGGAACCGTGGTTAATGGCCCTTCAGGCTCTCGGGTGATGGAAAACTCTATGGTGGAGATGTGAGAGGCATCAAAATGGCTTAACCATGGGGTATGAGTGCTTGAACCGGTGCCGAGAGCCGTAGGATGCACAGGATCCGGCCATGTGGTAGCATAGTCGTGTGTGCAAATATGGAAGTTCTGGAGTCATGGAGCTGTGGTTAAGGGCCGTTCGGGCTCTTGGGTGACGACAAAGATTATGGTGGTGAGGCCAGAGGCGTCAAAATGCCTTAAACCATGGCATACGTTCGTGCTTGACCTAGTGTCGAGAGCTGTAGGACACGCAAGAACCGGCTGTGCGGTAGCATAGTCGTGTGTGCAAATATGGCAGTTCTAGAGCTGTGGAGCCATGGTTAAGGGCCATTCGGGTTCTCGGGCGGCAACAAACGCTGTGCTGGAGAGGCCAGAGGTGTCAAAACGCCTTAACCATGGCGCATGGGCATGCTTTACTTGGTGCCAGGAGCCGTAGGACGCGCAGGAACCAGTCGTGCGGCAGCAAAGACGTGTGTGCAAATATGGCAGTTCTGGAGCCGTGGAGCCGAGGTTAAGGGCCGTTCAGGCTCGCGAGCTATGGAAAACGCTATGGTAGAGAGGCCAGAGGTGTCAAAATGCCTTAACCATGGTGTACGGGCATGCTTGACTCAGTGCCGGGATCCATAGGACGCGTTGGAACCGACCGTGCGGCAGCATGGTCGTGTGTGCAAATATGGCAGTTTTGCAGCTGTGGAGCCGTGATTAAGGGCCCTTCAGGCTCTTGGGTGATGGAAAACTCTATGGTGGAGAGGTGAGAGGCATCAAAATGGCTTAACCATGGCGTACGGGCATGCTTGACCCAGTGCCGAGAGCCATAGGATGCACAGGATCCGGCCGTGCGGCAGCACAGTCGTGTGTGCAAATATGGAAGTTCTGGAGTCATCGAACCGTGGTTAAGGGCCGTTCGGGCTCTTGGGTGATGACAAACATAGTCGTGGTGAGGCCGGGCATCAAAACGCCTTAACTATGGCATACGGTCGTGCTTGACCTAGTGCCGAGAGCCGTAGGACACACGGGAACCGGCCAGTGCGGTAGCATAGTCGTGTGTGCAAATATGGCGCTTCTAGAGGCGTGGAGCCATGGTTAAGGGCCATTCGGGTCCTCGAGCCGCAACAAATGCTGTGGTGGAGAGGCCAGAGGTGTCAAAATGCCTTAACCATGGCGCATGGGCGTGCTTGACTTGGTGCGAGGAGCCATAGGACGCGTTGGAACCGGCCGTGCGGCAGCATGGTCGTGTGTGCAAATATGGCAGTTTTGGAGCCGTGGAGCCGTGGTTAAGGGCCCTTCAGGCTCTCGGGTGATGGAAAACTCTATGGTGGAGAGGTGAGAGGCGTCAAAATGGCTTAACCATGGCGTACGGGCGTGCTTGACCCGGTGCCGAGAGCTGTAGGATGCACAGGATCCGGCCGTGCAGCAGCACAGTCGTGTGTGCAATTATGGATGTTCTGGAGTCGTGGAGCTGTAGTTAAGGGCCGTTCGGGCTCTCAGGTGATGACAAACATGGTGGTGGTGAGGCTAGAGGCATAAAAATGCCTTAACCATGGCATACGGTCATGCTTGACCTAGTGTCAAGAGCTGTAGGACACGCAGGAACCGGCTGTGCGGTAGCATAGTCGTGTGTGCAAATATGGTAGTTCTAGAGCTGTGGAGCCATGGTTAAGGGCCATTCGGGTTCTTGGGTGGCAACAAACGCTGTGGTGGAGAGGCTAGAGGTGTCAAAATGCCCTAACCATGGCGCATGGGCGTGCTTGACTTGGTGCGAGGAGCCGTAGGACGCGCAGGAACCGGCCGTGCGGCAGCAAAGTTGTGTGTGCAAATATGGCAGTTCTGGAGTCGTGGAGCCGAGGTTAAGGGCCGTTCAGGCTCTCGAGCGATGGCAAATGCTATGGTAGAGAGGCCAGAGGTGTCAAAATGCATTAACCATGGCGTACGGGCATGCTTGACTCGGTCTTTGGGAGCCATAGGACGCGTTGGAACCGACCGTGCGGCCGCATGGTCGTGTGTGCAAATATGGCGCTTTGGAGCCGTGGAGCCGTGGTTAAGGGCCCTTCGGGCTCTCGGGTGATGGAAAACTCTATGGTGGAGAGGTGAGAGGCATCAAAATGGCTTAACCATGGCGTACGGGCGTGCTTGACCCGGTGCCGAGAGCTGTAGGATGCACAGGATCCGGCCGTGCGGCAGCGCAGTCGTGTGTGCAATTATGGATGTTCTGGAGTCGTGGAGCTGTAGTTAAGGGCCGTTCGGGCTCTCAGGTGATGACAAACGTGGTGGTGGTGAGGCCAGAGGCATAAAAATGCCTTAACCATGGCATACATTCGTGCTTGACCTTGTGTCGAGAGCTGTAGGACACGCAAGAACCGGCTGTGCGGTAGCATAGTCGTGTGTGCAAATATGGCAGTTCTAGAGCTGTGGAGCCATGGTTAAGGGCCATTCGGGTTCTCGGGCGGCAACAAACGCTGTGCTGGAGAGGCCAGAGGTGTCAAAACGCCGTAACCATGGCGCATGGGCATGCTTTACTTGGTGCCAGGAGCCGTAGGACGCGCAGAACCGGTCGTGCGGCGCAAAGACGTGTGTGCAAATATGGCAGTTACGGAGCCGTGGAGCCGAGGTTAAGGGCCGTTCAGGCTCGCGAGCTATGGAAAACGCTATGGTAGAGAGGCCAGAGGTGTCAAAATGCCTTAACCATGGTGTACGGGCATGCTTGACTCAGTGCCGGGATCCATAGGACGCGTTGGAACCGACCGTGCGGCAGCATGGTCGTGTGTGCAAATATGGCAGTTTTGCAGCCGTGGAGCCATGGTTAAGGGCCCTTCAGGCTCTTAGGTGATGGAAAACTCTATGGTGGAGAGGTGAGAGGCATCAAAATGGCTTAACCATGGCGCACGGGCATGCTTGACCCAGTGCCGAGAGCCATAGGATGCACAGGATCCGGCCGTGCGGCAGCACAGTCGTGTGTGCAAATATGGAAGTTCTGGAGTCATCGAGCTGTGGTTAAGGGCCGTTCGGGCTCTTGGGTGATGACAAACATAGTCGTGGTGAGGCCAGAGGCATCAAAACGCCTTAACTATGGCATACGATCATGCTTGACCTAGTGCCGAGAGCGTAGGACACACAGAACCGGGCCGTGCGGTAGCATAGTCGTGTGTGCAAATATGGCGCTTCTAGAGCCGAGGAGCCATGGTTAAGGGCCATTCGGGTTCTCGGGTAGCAACAAATGCTGTGATGGAGGGGCCGGAGGTGTCAAAATGCCTTAACCATGGCGCATGGGCGTGCTTGACTTGGTGCGAGGAGCCATAGGACGCGTTGGAACCGACCGTGCGGCAGCATGGTCGTGTGTGCAAATATGGCGCTTTTGGAGCCGTGGAGCCGTGGTTAAGGGCCCTTCAGGCTCTCGGGTGATGGAAAACTCTATGGTGGAGAGGTGAGAGGCGTCAAAATGGCTTAACCATGGCGTACGGGCGTGCTTGACCCGGTGCCGAGAGCCGTAGGATGCACAGGATCCGGCCGTGCGAAAGCGCACGATCGTGTGTGCAATTATGGATGTTCGAGTCGTGGAGCTGTAGTTAAGGGCCGTTCGGGCTCTCAGGTGATGACAAACATGGTGGTGGTGAGGCTAGAGGCATAAAAATGCCTTAACCATGGCATACGGTCATGCTTGACCTAGTGTCAAGAGCTGTAGGACACGCAGGAACCGGCTGTGCGGTAGCATAGTCGTGTGTGCAAATATGGTAGTTCTAGAGCCGTGGAGCCATGGTTAAGGGCCATTCGGGTTCTTGGGCGGCAACAAACGCTGTGGTGGAGAGGCTAGAGGTGTCAAAATGCCCTAACCATGGCGCATGGGCGTGCTTGACTTGGTGCGAGGAGCCGTAGGACGCGCAGGAACCGCCGTGCGGCAAAAAGTTGTGTGTGCAAATATGGCGGTTACGGAGTCGTGGAGCCGAGGTTAAGGGCCGTTCGTGGCTCTCGAGCGATGGCAAATGCTATGGTAGAGAGGCCGAGGTGTCAAAATGCATTAACCATGGCGTACGGGCATGCTTGACTCGGGCCGGGAGCCATAGGACGCGTTGGAACCGACCGTGCGGCCGCATGGTCGTGTGTGCAAATATGGCAGTTTTGGAGCCGTGGAGCCGTGGTTAAGGGCCCTTCAGGCTCTCGGGTGATGGAAAACTCTATGGTGGAGAGGTGAGAGGCATCAAAATGGCTTAACCATGGCGTACGGCGTGCTTGACCCGGTGCCGAGAGCCGTAGGATGCACAGATCCGGCCGTGCGGCAAAGACACGTCGTGTGTGCAATTATGGATGTTCGAGTCGTGGAGCTGTAGTTAAGGGCCGTTCGGGCTCTCGGGTGATGACAAACGTGGTGGTGGTGAGGCCGAGGCATAAAAATGCCTTAACCATGGCATACATTCGTGCTTGACCTTGTGTCGAGAGCCGTAGGACACGCAAGAACCGGGCCGTGCGGTAGCATAGTCGTGTGTGCAAATATGGCGCTTCTAGAGCCGTGGAGCCATGGTTAAGGGCCATTCGGGTTCTCGGCGGCAACAAACGCCGTGGCCGGAGAGGCCGAGGTGTCAAAACGCCGTAACCATGGCGCATGGGCATGCTTTACTTGGTGCCGGGAGCCGTAGGACGCGCAGAACCAACGGTCGTGCGGCAAGCAAAGACGTGTGTGCAAATATGGCGCTTCGGAGCCGTGGAGCCGAGGTTAAGGGCCGTTCGTGCTCGCGAGCTATGGAAAACGCTATGGTAGAGAGGCCGGAGGTGTCAAAATGCCTTAACCATGGTGTACGGGCATGCTTGACTCGGTCGGGATCCATAGGACGCGTTGGAACCGACCGTGCGGCAAAGATGGTCGTGTGTGCAAATATGGCGCTTTTGCGGCCGTGGAGCCATGGTTAAGGGCCCTTCGTGCTCTTAGGTGATGGAAAACTCTATGGTGGAGAGGTGAGAGGCATCAAAATGGCTTAACCATGGCGCACGGGCATGCTTGACCCAAGGTGCCGAGAGCCATAGGATGCACAGATCCGGCCGTGCGGCAAAGACGTGTGTGCAAATATGGAAGTTCGGAGTCATCGAGCCGTGGTTAAGGGCCGTTCGGGCTCTTGGGTGATGACAAACATAGTCGTGGTGAGGCCGAGGCATCAAAACGCCTTAACTATGGCATACGATCATGCTTGACCTAGTGCCGAGAGCCGTAGGACACACAGAACCGGGCGTGCGGTAGCATAGTCGTGTGTGCAAATATGGCGCTTCTAGAGCCGAGGAGCCATGGTTAAGGGCCATTCGGGTTCTCGGGTAGCAACAAATGCTGTGATGGAGGGGCCAGAGGTGTCAAAATGCCTTAACCATGGCGCATGGGCGTGCTTGACTTGGTGCGAGGAGCCATAGGACGCGTTGGAACCGACCGTGCGGCAGCATGGTCGTGTGTGCAAATATGGCAGTTTTGGAGCCGTGGAGCCGTGGTTAAGGGCCCTTCAGGCTCTCGGGTGATGGAAAACTCTATGGTGGAGAGGTGAGAGGCGTCAAAATGGCTTAACCATGGCGTACGGGCGTGCTTGACCCGGTGCCGAGAGCCGTAGGATGCACAGGATCCGGCCGTGCGGCGGCACGATCGTGTGTGCAATTATGGATGTTACGAGTCGTGGAGCTGTAGTTAAGGGCCGTTCGGGCTCTTGGGTGATGACAAACATTGTGGTGGTGAGGCTAGAGGCGTAAAAATGCCTTAACCATGGCATACGGTCATGCTTGAAGTAGTGTCGAGAGCTGTAGGACACGCAGGAACCGGCTGTGCGGTAGCATAGTCGTGTGTGCAAATATGGTAGTTCTAGAGCTGTGGAGCCATGGTTAAGGGCCATTCGGGTTCTTGGGCGGCAACAAACGCTGTGGTGGAGAGGCTAGAGGTGTCAAAATGCCCTAACCATGGCGCATGGGCGTGCTTGACTTGGTGCGAGGAGCCGTAGGACGCGCAGGAACCGGCCGTGCGACAGCAAAGTCGTGTGTGCAAATATGGTAGTTCTGGAGCCGTGGAGCCGAGGTTAAGGGCCGTTCAGGCTCTTGTGTGATGACAAATGCTATGGTAGAGAGGCCAGAGTTGTCAAAACGCCTTAACCATGGCGTACGGGCATGCTTGACTCAGTGCCGGGAGCCATAGGATGCGTTGGAACCGACCGTGCGGCAAAGATGGTCGTGTGTGCAAATATGGCGCTTTTGGAGCCGTGGAACCGTGGTTAATGGCCCTTCGTGCTCTCGGGTGATGGAAAACTCTATGGTGGAGATGTGAGAGGCATCAAAATGGCTTAACCATGGGGTATGAGTGCTTGAACCGGTGCCGAGAGCCGTAGGATGCACAGGATCCGGCCATGTGGTAGCATAGTCGTGTGTGCAAATATGGAAGTTCTGGAGTCATGGAGCTGTGGTTAAGGGCCGTTCGGGCTCTTGGGTGACGACAAAGATTATGGTGGTGAGGCCAGAGGCGTCAAAATGCCTTAACCATGGCATACATTCGTGCTTGACCTTGTGTCGAGAGCTGTAGGACACGCAAGAACCGGCTGTGCGGTAGCATAGTCGTGTGTGCAAATATGGCGCTTCTAGAGCCGTGGAGCCATGGTTAAGGGCCATTCGGGTTCTCGGGCGGCAACAAACGCCGTGGCCGGAGAGGCCAGAGGTGTCAAAACGCCTTAACCATGGCGCATGGGCATGCTTTACTTGGTGCCGGGAGCCGTAGGACGCGCAGAACCAACGTGCGGCGGCAAAGAAAGACGTGTGTGCAAATATGGCGGTTCGGAGCCGTGGAGCCGAGGTTAAGGGCCGTTCGGTGCTCGCGAGCTATGGAAAACGCTATGGTAGAGAGGCCGAGGTGTCAAAATGCCTTAACCATGGTGTACGGGCATGCTTGACTCGCCGGATCCATAGGACGCGTTGGAACCGACCGTGCGGCATGGTCGTGTGTGCAAATATGGCGCTTTGCGCCGTGGAGCCATGGTTAAGGGCCCTTCAGGCTCTTAGGTGATGGAAAACTCTATGGTGGAGAGGTGAGAGGCATCAAAATGGCTTAACCATGGCGCACGGGCATGCTTGACCCAGTGCCGAGAGCCATAGGATGCACAGGATCCGGCCGTGCGGCAGCACAGTCGTGTGTGCAAATATGGAAGTTCTGGAGTCATCGAGCTGTGGTTAAGGGCCGTTCGGGCTCTTGGGTGATGACAAACATAGTCGTGGTGAGGCCAGAGGCATCAAAACGCCTTAACTATGGCATACGATCATGCTTGACCTAGTGCCGAGAGCTGTAGGACACACAGGAACCGGCTGTGCGGTAGCATAGTCGTGTGTGCAAATATGGCAGTTCTAGAGCTGAGGAGCCATGGTTAAGGGCCATTCGGGTTCTCGGGTAGCAACAAATGCTGTGATGGAGGGGCCAGAGGTGTCAAAATGCCTTAACCATGGCGCATGGGCGTGCTTGACTTGGTGCGAGGAGCCATAGGACGCGTTGGAACCGACCGTGCGGCAGCATGGTCGTGTGTGCAAATATGGCAGTTTTGGAGCCGTGGAGCCGTGGTTAAGGGCCCTTCGGGCTCTTGGGTGATGGAAAACTCTATGGTGGAGAGGAGAGAGGCATCAAAATGGCTTAACCATGGCGTACGGGCATGCTTGACCCGGTGCCGGGAGCCATAGGATGCACAGATCCGGCCGTGTGGCGACAACGATCGTGTGTGCAATTATGGATGTTCGAGTCGTGGAGCTGTAGTTAAGGGCCGTTCGGGCTCTTGGGTGATGACAAACATGGTGGTGGTGAGGCCAGAGGCATAAAAATGCCTTAACCATGGCATACGGTCATGCTTGACCTAGTGTCAAGAGCTGTAGGACACGCAGGAACCGGCTGTGCGGTAGCATAGTCGTGTGTGCAAATATGGTAGTTCTAGAGCTGTGGAGCCATGATTAAGGGCCATTCGGGTTCTTGGGCGGCAACAAACGCTGTGGTGGAGAGGCTAGAGGTGTCAAAATGCCCTAACCATGGCGCATGGGCGTGCTTGACTTGGTGCGAGGAGCCATAGGACGCGCAGGAACCGGCCGTGCGACAGCAAAGTCGTGTGTGCAAATATGGTCGTTCTGGAGCCGTGGAGCCGAGGTTAAGGGCCGTTCAGGCTCTTGTGTGATGACAAATGCTATGGTAGAGAGGCCAGAGTTGTCAAAACGCCTTAACCATGGCGTACGGGCATGCTTGACTCAGTGCCGGGAGCCATAGGATGCGTTGGAACTGACCGTGCGGCAGCATGGTCGTGTGTGCAAATATGGCAGTTTTGGAGCCGTGGAACCGTGGTTAATGGCCCTTCAGGCTCTCGGGTGATGGAAAACTCTATGGTGGAGATGTGAGAGGCATCAAAATGGCTTAACCATGGGGTATGAGTGCTTGAACCGGTGCCGAGAGCCGTAGGATGCACAGGATCCGGCCATGTGGCAGCATAGTCGTTTGTGCAAATATGGAAGTTCTGGAGTCATGGAGCTGTGGTTAAGGGCCGTTCGGGCTCTCGGGTGACGACAAAGATTATGGTGGTGAGGCCAGAGGCGTCAAAATGCCTTAACCATGGCATACGTTCGTGCTTGACCTAGTGTCGAGAGCTGTAGGACACGCAAGAACCGGCTGTGCGGTAGCATAGTCGTGTGTGCAAATATGGCAGTTCTAGAGCCGTGGAGCCATGGTTAAGGGCCATTCGGGTTCTCGGCGGCAACAAACGCCGTGGCCGGAGAGGCCGAGGTGTCAAAACGCCTTAACCATGGCGCATGGGCATGCTTTACTTGGTGCCGGGAGCCGTAGGACGCGCAGAACCAAATGCGGCAAAGAAAGACGTGTGTGCAAATATGGCGCTTACGGAGCCGTGAGCCGAGGTTAAGGGCCGTTTAGGCTCGCGAGCTATGGACAACGCTATGGTAGAGAGGCCAGAGGTGTCAAAATGCCTTAACCATGGTGTACGGGCATGCTTGACTCAGTGCCGGGATCCATAGGACGCGTTGGAACCGACCGTGCGGCAAAGATGGTCGTGTGTGCAAATATGGCATTTGGCGGCCGCCGAGCCGTGGTTAAGGGCCCTTCGTGCTCTTGGGTGATGGAAAACTCTATGGTGGAGAGGTGAGAGGCATCAAAATGGCTTAACCATGGCGTACGTGCGTGCTTGACCGGTGCCGAGAGCCGTAGGATGCACAAGATCCGGCCATGCGGCAAAGACACAGCTTGTGTGCAATTATGGATGTTCGAGTCGTGGAGCCGTAGTTAAGGGTCGTTCGGGCTCTCAAGTGATGACAAACATTGTGGTGGTGAGGCCAGAGGTGTCAAAATGCCTTAACCATGGCATACGGTCGTGCTTGACCTAGTGTCAAGAGCTGTAGGACACACAGGAACCGGTTGTGCGGTAGCATAGTCGTGTGTGCAAATATGGCAGTTCTAGAGCTGTGGAGCCATGGTTAAAGGCCATTCAGGTTCTCCGGCGACAACAAATGCTGTGGTGGAAAGGCCAGAGGTGTCAAAACACCTTAACCATGGCGCATGGGCGTGCTTGACTTGGTGCGAGGAGCCGTAGGACGCGCAGGAACCGGCCGTGCGGCAGCAAAGTAGTTTGTGCAAATATGGCAGTTCTGGAGCCGTGGAGCCGAGGTTAAGGGCCGTTCAGGCTCTCGAGCGATGGCAAATGCTATGGTAGAGAGGACAGAGGTGTCAAAATGCCTTAACCATGGCGTACGGGCATGCTTGACTCAGTGCCGGGAGCCATAGGACGCGTTGGAACCGACCGTGCGGCAGCATGGTCGTGTGTGCAAATATGGCAGTTTTACAGCCGTGGAGCCGTGGTTCAGGGCCCTTCAGGCTCTCGGGTGATGGAAAACTCTATGGTGGAGAGGTGAGAGGCATCAAAATGGCTGAACCATGGCGTATGGGCGTGCTTGACCCAGTGCCGAGAGCCTTAGGATGCACAGGATCCGGCCGGGCGGCAGCACAGTCGTGTGTGCAATTATGGATGTTCTAGAGTCGTGGAGCTGTAGTTAAGGGCCGTTCGGGCTCTTGGGTGATGACAAACATTGTGGTGGTGAGGCCAGAGGCATCAAAACGCCTTAACCATGGCATATGGTCATGCTTGACCTAGTGTCGAGAGTTGTAGGACACGCAGGAACTGGCTGTACGGTAGCATAGTCGTGTGTGCAAATATGGCAGTTCTAGAGCTGTGGAGCCATGGTTAAGGGCCATTCGGGTTCTCAGGCGGCAACAAATGCTGTGGTGGAGAGGCCAGAGGTGTCAAAATGCCTTAACCATGGCGCATGGGCGTGCTTGACTTGGTGCGAGGAGCCGTAGGACGCGCAGAACCGGCCGTGTGGCGGCAAAGTCGTGTGTGCAAATATGGCGCTTCGGAGCCATGGAGCCGAGGTTAAGGGCCGTTCGGGCTCTCGAGCAACGGCAAACGCTATGGTAGAGAGGCCGAGATGTCAAAATGCCTTAACCATGGCGTACGGGCATGCTTGACTCGGCCGGGAGCCATAGGACGCGTTGGAACCGACCGTGCGGCAGCATGGTCGTGTGTGCAAATATGGCAGTTTTATAGCCATGGAGCCGTGGTTAAGGGCCCTTCAGGCTCTCGGGTGCAGGAAAACTCTATGGTGGAGAGGTGAGAGGATCAAAATGGCTTAACCATGGCATACAGGCTTGCTTGACCCGGTGCCGAGAGCCGTAGGATGCACAGGATCCGGCCATGCGGCAGCACAGTCATGTGTGCAATTATGGATGTTCTGGAGTCGTGGAGCTGTAGTGAAGTGCCGTTCAGGCTCTCAAGTGATGACAAACATTGTGGTGGTGAGGCCAAAGGCATCAAAACACCTTAACCATGGCATACGGTCGTGCTTGACCAAGTGCCGAGAGCTGTAGGACACGCAAGAACCGGCTGTGCGGTAGCATAGTCGTGTGTGCAAATATGGCAGTTCTAGAGCTGTGGAGCCATGGTTAAGGGCTGTTGGCGGTCCTTATCGACACATTTTAACCGCCAATTTAAGATAGAAAAGGGAGAATTACATGTTCTTACATGCATATACTTGTGCTATTAATCGAATTCCACTTGTACCTGGAGTTTAGCAACGTTTACAGGAAATACACCAAGTACAAGGGATTTTACAGAGAAAAGGCGCTTTCCGGCAAAGCGTAAAGAGGCACAAAGAGGAGACAAGCCCAACCAGAACAGAAGTGGGCCAAAACACCACATCACCGAGACCCACCTACTAGGAGAGGCCCACCAGCCAAAGGCAGTTGGGGGAGGCACCAACCTGGCGCGCTCGCACCCCCCAGCCTGCCAGGTGGGGCCATCCTCCTGGAGGCGGTACATTAATTGCAGAGGAGGGCGGTGTGCTGGTGTTCCTTCCATTTCTTCCCTCGAACCGACCTGCTCAACATATAAAAGGGGAAATCCAAGTCATTTCACCACACACACTTCATTTGAGCCATTCTCCTCTACTCTTGTTCTCTAGCCTAGTCTAGTAGCTTAGGAGCTAGGTTGAGCTATCAAGGAGGGCTTGTCTCCTAGGAAGAAGTTCATCACTTGGTAATATACTATGGAGTGTTCTTCCTACTTCAAGTTCTTATTCATTTCATGTAGCCTTGTTCTTGAACTAGAGTATAGTTGCGTTGATGCTAAACTCGATTCATATGAACTAGACCAAAGTTCTTATGATCATGTCTTAGCATGTTCTTCGTTGTTCTTCATCGTTCATATAATTTATAGGAGTAGAGATCTTGATGAGAATGGGGTAACGGTTCGTTGTTCCTTCGGGTTTGCCTACGTTCTAGCTCGTCCATCCGCGGGGTGGGAGTCCGCGGGGATGTAGGTAGTTCTCAAATATGCGGGTGTGGTGTCCGGATACGAGAGAGCCTTCGGATATGACGGCATGCCACAGTTGAGGGGTAGGCGGCGGTGGTGACGGCCCGTCCGTCCTTTGTAATCCCCCACGTCCGTATGTCGTGTAGGAGTTCGTAAATGCCTCTATCGGTGGTCGCCACTGCGGGGTCTCCCCGTTACTTTAAGCTCGATCCGTCTCTAACCCCTTAGACTATGTGACTTAACCGTTCGGACATAGCTACAACGACCTACCTACTCCGCTTAGGTTTATTCTTTATTCGTTCATTCGTTTATTCTTTCTTTTATTCTTTATCCTTGAGTTTGGCCAAATGTGTGTCCACTATCTTGCAAAACCATTTATACTTACCCCTGTGTAGCACTTAGAGTCTCATTTCAATGACATGAAGTCAATCATCCATATCCATGTTTAGACACAACTACACCATGCCTTCCTACGGGAAATATAAATAACGATACCCAGAGAATACTCCCCGGGTGAAATGCTACAATGATAGATCCGTGCGCTTGCGGATAATCATATCTTTAGAACACGACTATCAACCCCAAATATTTCTTGGCGTGACCACCGGGATGTAACAATTCTAGTGATTGTGCTAAGAAATGCCAACAAGCATTTCCGGCGTTCCGGGGAAGGCATTGGTTGAAAAATCTAGCATAAACATGGATATGAGTTGACTTCATTAGAAATGGACCTAGTCTATGCAGGCTAACTTTCATGTTTTCGTCTATTGTGGATGAAAACAGGATAGTGCAGATCGGTTCATTTGCCGTAATCGTTATACGAATCCGCAGGCAAGCTCCGCCGACGCTTGAATCAGTACCACCCACACCATCGGGAGATGCCCAGAAGTCAATCCGTGAGTTCTCAGCTCCCACTGTCGCTCATATGCCCATGGGGCCCATTGTCGACGCAGCGGAGAAGAACTTTGAGCTCAGGACTGGACTCATCACGATGGTGCAGTCAAGTCCATTCGCTGGACTACCCAATGAGGATGCAAATGCTCATTTGCAGTGCTTCATGGAGCTCTGTGACATAGTCATCATCAAGGACGTATCTGCTGATGTGATCAAGCTCCGTCTATTTCCCTTCTCCCTCTCAGGGAAGGCGAAACAATGGTTTTACAAGGACAGAGAAGCAGTGAGCACGTGGAACAAGTGTTCCACGGCATTCCTCGCCAAATTCTTCCCCATGGGCAAAACAAATGCCCCGAGAGGAAGAATTACCAACTTCCAAAGAACTCAAAGACGAACCCATCCCCGAAGCATGGGAGAGGCTTCAAGATTATATTCAAGATTGTCCTCATCATGGGATGGAGAACTGGGCCGGTGCTCCGAATTTCTACAATGGGTTAACACCCATGTCAAAAGGGCACCTTGATGCTGCTGCCGGAGGAGCATTCCTATCGCTACGATGACAAAGCTACGGCTTTGATCAACAAAATGGTGGAAAACCAAGCTTGGGGGAAGATAGGACCCCAACCAAGCAACAAAAGGCATGCACACAATCAAGGAGACGATATGCTTGCCGCTAAAATAGAGCTACTCCTCAAGAAGATGGAGGAGCGTGCTACAGCAAGCACGCCGACTCCGTCAAAACCATGGACTCTCGCATGACTTGCGAAGTCTATGGTAATGTTGGCCATTCGGGGAGGTGACCGTCAAAACCCGTGAAGAAGCGGATATATCAACAACGGGTTCCGCCAAAGAACAAGGAGAAAACGGTGGCTATTCACGACCACCATTCCAAGGTAATTCGAATTATAACTCCAATTATAATTCGAATCAGCCTTCATTCAAAGATCTAGTCCTTGGGCAAGCCAAGATCAATGAAAATCGACCAAAAAGATGCTCGACAATGACAAAGTTCTTGGGAGCATCAATGATAAAATAGAAGGCTTATCTTCTCATTGTAGAGATCAGTTGGGCTTCAACAAAATGATAGAAACACAGCTAGCCTAGATAGCCGCATCTCTCCCAAGTAATAGTGGCTCGGAGGAATACCCGGGCAGCCCGAGATCTCACTAGAAACAAGTTAACATGATCTCGACATGGCACCGGTAAGCCGTGTCCCGCTTGGGGCTCGTCTTGGAAAAGAAGGGAGACCCTGGCTGCCCAACTATCACCATTGCAATAGGCCCACATATCATTGATAATGCCTATTGCGACCTCGGAGCTAGTGTGAACATGATGTCCAAGGCGACATATGAAAAATTGTTGGGAGGACCCCTGTCCCTCCAAAGATTCATGATGCAAATGGCAGATCAGACCATCACACGGCCCGAGGGGATAGCAAAAGACATCCTAATAAGGATACAAGATGAGTACGTCCCAAGAGACTTCGTCGTCTTAAACACGGGAGATACGGACGAGGGGACCACTCATCCTTGGGCGACCATTCCTCTACACTACCAAGGCAAAGCAATATACGTTGGGAAGGGAATAGCTAGCTTCCACTTCAACGCGAAGGTGATCAACCTTCGATTTAATGGCTACCCTAAACCGGCAGAAGCAAAGAAGAACCCGCCAAAGAAGCGGCAGCCCAAGGTGGAGAAATCTGGACCCAATTCTCCCGGGCCAGATGAATCATCAAGCAGAAATTGATGAGGGAGAAAGTCCCGCTCAACGGACTTTAAATTGGTGAGCCCCGGCCGTCGGGTAAACCGGCGTTATCTGAAAAAATATCTCTTTTTCTTTGATTATAAAATATTTATTTATTTTATAAAAGTATTTTCTTTGCACTCACTTTTTTTGTGAGCAAATAAAAAAAATTTTATTTATTTTTAAAACTTTTATCCCAAAAATTCTGAAAATTAGTTAGTTAGAAGGAATAAAATTTTACGTTATTAAAAATTATTTTTAAAATATTTTTTGAAAAAAAAAGTTTTTGATCAAAATTTGTTGGAAAATCGAAAAGTTGGGAAAATTTGGGCCGGGAATCAACCCCCAACGGCCACATTTTTGAAATGGCCGTTAGGGGCGACTCGCCAAAGGCGGTGGCGGGCGGGCCGGCTTTGGCGCGCGCGCCGAGGGCGCGGCCGCGCCAGCCGAGGCGGCTCTGCCACCCGGCCAGGGCCCAATGGCTAGGAGCCGTTGCTCCCTCCCCCCTTGGCCGGTGCTTGTCCTATAAATAGGAGGGGAGCCGGCGGTGGAGCTCCACCCCTCTCACACTCTCACACTTTCACTCCTCTCACTCTCCCACTTCATTTTTCAAGCATTTCTTCCAACATATTTTGTGTAGAGCAAGTAGCAAGAGCACTCTTGGGTGTAGAAGTTCATTCTCTACTAACCCTTCACACCCAAGAAGCTCTCTCTACTTGTGAAGCCATGGCAGGATTCGGGAACTTGCTTAGGAGACGCTCCAAGCGTCGCCTCGGTGAGTCAAGCTCTCAAGCACCCGAAGCCCCCGTGGAAGAGCAGCAGCCGGAGGAGGTTGAAGGAGCCGGTTTGGAAGAGGTGGCGCTGGAAGCGCCACAAGAGCAAGTCATGAACGAGGAGGACAAGCTGTACCTCGACCTGGAAGAAGGTCGGGAGATGCAAGCCTACTTCCACCTCAAGGATCGTCTCTTCCTCCACACGCAAGTCTACGACTCCACCCTCCTCCACCGCATAGGTATGGATGATGAATTCGATCTTGTGTGGAGGTCTGTTGGTTGGGAGGATGTTGAACCCATCGAGGAACAAGGTTCACGCCTCCTAACCATACAGTTCCTAAGCACTTTGCTAGAAACCGACGATGGTGTGATTTTTCGCTTGTTCAACGAGGAGCATGAGCTTACTTGGAACGAGCTTAGCGTTCATTTGGGTTTTAACCGAAGATGCTTCCTCGATCTTGATTTCGCCACCATCGGTTTTGATCGAAACAAGTTTTGGGAAGAGATTTCTAGGAGGGTTGAGTTCCGATCTTTTAAACCCCAGAACACCCAAATCCATCATCCTACCTTGAGATTTATGCATCGTTGGATGTCCATGGTTTTCTTCCCCACTGGTATGGTTAGATGGGTGCGCACGGCCAAACTTAAGTTGCTCTATGACATTGTCAAGAAAAACAAGGTATCACCCGTAAGGGAGATCGTTCGTCACTGGCAAGACATAGTTCGCAACAAGTACCCGGTCTTGTGCACCTCTCTGGTCACTCGTGTTGCCAACTCGATGGGTATTTTAGAGGGTGAGGTTGTTGAGTACATTCCTATTCCTCGACCCATTTGCGACTTGACCACCTTGCTCCAAGGGCACACATTGACCACCCACGGCACAAAGGATGAGCTCTATTTCTTTTTTCCTGGCTACGAAAATAGGATCCGGTTACCTAACCCGGATTACTATTTGCGTAATTGCCCGATCACTAACCTTTGTGCTCAAGATCTGAAGATATTCGCGAGGGAAGAACTTACCACGGGACACGACGAGGCGGGCGGGGACGAAGCAGGCCCCAGTTCCTCGCAACCCGAGCAACAATGGACCCCCTACCAGGATTATACGGGGTATGCTCCACAGGGCAGCGGGAGCTGGGACTAGTTTGTGCCTCCTGCACCGACCACAGAGGCGTGGGCCGAGGTAGGCATGGACGAGTGGGAGCGCCACGAGCAGCAATACGAGGATGTTCCACCACCCGTCCGGCCCACGACACAACCCCGAGATAGAGGCCCTCGGCACCCGCATCGGAGAGCCGCAAATTCAAACGGGTGAAATACAGCACTCTCTCACCTCTTTTGTGCGGGGAGACCCACGAGTGGCGGGCACATATGGATCGAGGTGGGACGGCTTGAGTGTACGGATGCGGCAAGACCGGGCTCAACATGAGGAGTTACGGAGGTTCATGGGATATCACCTTGGACAAAGGAGCTTCACACAAGCTTGGGGAGGACCCCAAAGGTATCTTGCATTGCATATTTATTTTCTAGTAATTTTTATTTCTCTTTAGCATGTTTTATTCTTGTTCTCATGCATTAAAAAAAACCAAAAATATTTTTTCATTTTTACGTGCCTCTTAGTATGTCTTTGTAAAAATGTGTAGTTCACCCTTCTTGAGATGATGAGGTTGCTCTCTGTCTCTTGTTTCTTTGTACCCTAGTTATAAACATTGTTTTCTCCAGATTTGGGTTTATCGGCTAGAAATGTCTCATCCCGAAAACTTACTTTTTAGTGGGAGCACTTGTGTTTTCTTGTCTAAGTTATTGCTTCGGGTATGATATAGTACTATAGCCACCGCTATGAATTTGCTCTAGAGTACGACTTGACTTCCGGAGTTTCCATTGGCAAAATATTCAAAAACGAAAAGTTCCTCAATGATTTTGAAATACCCACGAGCCATATGATTTATCTCGTAGAATAAACCTTCAAACGCCGCTTGTTCGTACATTGAGTTCGGTCGGATCAGGTACCAACGCGAGATTATGACCTTACACCCACGATTGAGATTTCACTTGCACCCACCAAATAAAACGCCGACTCTTACACTGAGAGTTGCGCACAAACATGCACCCCTTTCCATCCGCCAACTCTTACACTAAGAGTTGCGCACCATCTTTCCACCAAATAAAAATGCCGATGCTTATCCTAAGGATCGCGCATTCTTTAGCCACCAAAAAGTGCTCCTTGCATTTTCATCATGACGTCTCTCTCCATTTTCATTAATCATTCAGAGATGGGCTATTCATTCATTCTTAAAAAAAAAGGATAGGATAGTGCAATAATTCAACGGGAAAATCTTTAGATCCCCGTTCAAAAAAAAGAGAGAAAGAAAAGAAAAGAAAAAAAGGGGGGGGGGTTGTTCCATTCATAGCCCATACTCTTCTATCATCATCATCATTCAAATAAAAGAGAGACATAATGCATGGAGTACACAAAAATATCCAAAAGTTAGGAACCATTTCTTCCATTCCACACACTTGCACAATCTCAATCAAGGTGTATGGCTTAATCTCCGTAAGGTTCGATCCTTGACCTTACAATATATGTGATACAAGTATGCCCACTTACATACCTACCCAAAACTCCACTCTCGGTTTTTAGTGGTAGGAAGAAGGCAAAATCTCAAAATGCCTTTGGTGAGGTTGCTATACACATTTGAGTGATCGAGAGAATCATTCGAGGAACTTGGGATTTCATTTTATAAAACTCTTAAAACCTCCGGAAGAATGGTCAAGCTTTGGACGAATGATAAGCACAGGCTGAGGTGCTGTTCTACCTTGCAATCACCCGAGACTTGGGAGCCAAAAAGAAGCCCCATTAGAGCGAGATAATAAAAGGGTGGATAGAAATGCTGGTTTATTCAAATTCAGTGGAGAACATGCGTATAACTATGGTATACTAGAAATACGATCGGCATAGAAGCAACTCCTGATCAACAAACCCAAAAAGCCCAGCTTTGCTCGGGACGAGCAAAGGGTAAGCTTGGGGGATCTTGTTGGCGGTCCTTATCGACACATTTTAACCGCCAATTTAAGATAGAAAAGGGCTTACAAAGGACGAACAGGGCTGTCACCACCTGCCGCCTACCCCTCAACTGTGGCATGCCATCATATCCGAAGGCTCTCTCGTATCCGGACACCACACCCGCATATTTGAGAACTACCTACATCCCCCGCGGACTCCCACCCTGCGGATGGACGAGCTAGAACGTAGGCAAACCCGAAGGAACAACGAACCGTTACCCCATTCTCATCAAGATCTCTACTCCTATAAATTATATGAACGATGAAGAACAACGAAGAACATGCTAAGACATGATCATAAGAACTTTGGTCTAGTTCATATGAATCGGTTTAGCATCAACGCAACTATACTCTAGTTCAAGAACAAGGCTACATGAAATGAATAAGAACTTGAAGTAGGAAGAACACTCCATAGTATATTACCAAGTGATGAACTTCTTCCTAGGAGACAAGCCCTCCTTGATAGCTCAACCTAGCTCCTAAGCTACTAGACTAGGCTAGAGAACAAGAGTAGAGGAGAATGGCTCAAATGAAGTGTGTGTGGTGAAATGACTTGGATTTCCCCTTTTATATGTTGAGCAGGTCGGTTCGAGGGCAGAAATGGAAGGAACACCAGTGCACCGCCCTCCTCTGCAATTAATGTACCGCCTCCAGGAGGATGGCCCCACCTGGCAGGCTGGGGGGCGCGAGCGCGCCCCTGGCGCGAGCGCGCCAGGTTGGTGCCTCCCCCCAACCGCCTTTGGCTGGTGGGCCTCTCCTGGTAGGTGGGTCTCGGTGATGTGGTGTTTTGGCCCACTTCTGTTCTGGTTGGGCTTGTCTCCTCTTTGTGCCTCTTTACGCTTTGCCGGAAAGCGCCTTTTCTCTGTAAAATCCCTTGTACTTGGTGTATTTCCTGTAAACGTTGCTAAACTCCAGGTACAAGTGGAATTCGGTTAATAGCACAAGTATATGCGTGTAAGAACATGTAATTCTCCCTTTTCTATCTTAAATTGGCGGTTAAAATGTGTCGATAAGGACCGCCAACAGCCCTTAACCATGGCTCCACAGCTCTAGAACTACCATATTTGCACACATGACTATGCTACCGCACAGCCGGTTCTTGCGTGTCCTACAGCTCTCGGCACTAGGTCAAGCACGACCGTATGCCATGGTTAAGGTGTTTTGATGCCTTTGGCCTCACCACCACAATGTTTGTCATCACCTGAGAGCCCGAACGGCACTTCACTATAGCTCCACGACTCCAGAACATCCATAATTGCACACATGACTGTGCTACCGCTTGGCCGGATCCTGTGCATCCTACGGCTCTCGGCACCGGGTCAAGCACGCCTGTACGCCATGGTTAAGCCATTTTGATCCTCTCACCTCTCCACCATAGAGTTTTCCCCGCACCCGAGAGCCCGAAGGGCCCTTAACCACGGCTCCATGGCCGTAAAACGCCATATTTGCACACACGACCATCCGCCGCACGGTCGGTTCCAACGCGTCCTATGGCTCCCAAGACCGAGTCAAGCATGCCCGTACGCCATGGTTAAGGCATTTTGATATCTCTGGCCTCTCTACCATAGCGTTTGCCGTTGCTCGAGAGCCTGAACGGCCCTTAACCTCGGCTCCATGGCTCCAGAACTGCCATATTTGCACACACGACTTTGCTGCCACACGGCCGGTTCCTGCGCGTCCTACGGCTCCTCGCACCAAGTCAAGCACGCCCATGCGCCATGGTTAAGGCATTTTGACACCTCTGGCCTCTCCACCACAGCGTTTGTTGCCACCCGAGAACCTGAATGGCCCTTAACCATGGCTCCACAGCTCTAGAACTGCCATATTTGCACACACGACTATGCCACCGCACAACCGGTTCCTGTGTGTCCTACAGCTCTTGACACTAGGTCAAGCACGACCGTATGCCATGGTTAAGGCGTTTTGACACCTCTGGCCTCACCACCACAATGTTTGTCCTCACTTGAGAGCCCGAATGACCCTTAACTACAGCTCCACGACTCCAGAACATCCATAATTGCACACACGACTGTGCTGCAGCATGGCCGGATCCTGTGCATCCTACGGCTCTCGGCACCTGGTCAAGCACGCCTGTACGCCATGGTTAAGCCATTTTGATGCCTCTCACCTCTCCACCATAGAGATTTCCATCACCCGAGAGCCTGAAGGGCCCTTAACCACGGCTCCACGGCTGCAAAACTGCCATATTTGCACACACGACCATGCTGCCGCACGGTCGGTTCCAACGCGTCCTATGGCTCCGGCACTCGCCAAGCATGCCCGTACGCCATGGTTAAGGCATTTTGACACCTCCGGCCTCTCTACCATAGCGTTTTCCATAGCTTGCGAGCCCGAACGGCCCTTAACCTCGGCTCCACGGCTCCGAACCGCCATATTTGCACACACGTCTTTGCCGCGTACGACCGGTTCCCCGCGTCCTACGGCTCCCGGCACCAAGTAAAGCATGCCCATGCGCCATGGTTAAGGCATTTTGACACCTCCGGCCTCTCCAAGACACGCGTTTGTTGCCGCCGAGAACCCGAATGGCCCTTAACCATGGCTCCACAGCTCTAGAACTGCCATATTTGCACACACGACTATGCTACCGCACAGCCGGTTCTTGCGTGTCCTACAGCTCACGACACTAGGTCAAGCACGAACGTATGCCATGGTTAAGGCATTTTGACGCCTCTGGCCTCACCACCATCATCTTTGTCGTCACCCGAGAGCCCGAACGGCCCTTAACCACAGCTCCATGACTCCAGAACTTCCATATTAGCACACACGACTATGCTGCCACACGGCCGGATCCTGTGCATCCTACGGCTCTCGGCACCGGTTCAAGCACTCATACCCCATGGTTAAGCCATTTTGATGCCTCTCACATCTCCACCATAGAGTTTTCCATCACCCGAGAGCCTGAAGGGCCATTAACCATGGTTCCACGGCTCCAAAACTGCCATATTTGCACACACGACCATGCTGCCGCACGGTCGGTTCCAACGCATCCTATGGCTCCCGGCACTGAGTCAAGCATGCCCGTACACCATGGTTAAGGCATTTTGACACCTCTGGCCTCTCTACCATAGCATTTGTCGTCACACGAGAGCCTGAACGGCCCTTAACCTCGGCTCCACGGCTCCAGAACTACCATATTTGCACACACGACTTTGCTGCCGCACGGCCGGTTCCTGCACGTCCTACGGCTCCTCGCACCAAGTCAAGCACGCCCATGCGCCATGGTTAAGGCATTTTGACACCTCTAGCCTCTCCACCACAGCATTTGTTGCCGCCCGAGAACCCGAATGGCCCTTAACCATGGCTCCACAGCTCTAGAACTACCATATTTGCACACACGACTATGCTACCGCACAGCCGGTTCCTGCGTGTCCTACAGCTCTTGACACTAGGTGAAGCATGACCGTATGCCATGGTTAAGGCATTTTTATGCCTCTGGCCTCACCACCACCATGTTTGTCATCACCCGAGAGCCCGAACGGCCCTTAACTACAGCTCCACGACTCCAGAACATCCATAATTGCACACACGACTGTGCTGCCGCACGGCCGGATCCTGTGCATCCTACAGCTCTCGGCACCGGGTCAAGCATGCCCGTACGCCATGGTTAAGCCATTTTGATGCCTCTCACCTCACCACCATAGAGTTTTCCATCACCCGAGAGCCTGAAGGGCCCTTAATCACGGCTCCACGGCTCCAAAACTGCCTTATTTGCACACACGACCATGCTGCCGCACGGTCGGTTCCAACGCGTCCTATGGCTCCCGGCACTTAGTCAAGCATGCCCGTACGCCATGGTTAAGGCATTTTGACACCTCTGGCCTCTCTACCATAGCGTTTGCCATCACTCGAGAGCCTAAACGGCCCTTAACCTCGCCTCCATGGCTCCAGAACTGCCATATTTGCACACACGACTTAGCTGCCGCACGGCCGGTTCCTACGCGTCCTACGGCTCCACGCACCAAGTCAAGCACGCCCATGCGCCATGGTTAAGGCATTTTGACACCTATGGCCTCTCTAGCATAGCATTTGTTGCTGCTCGAGAACCCGAATGGCCCTTAACCATGGCTCCAAAGCTCTAGAACTGCTATATTTGCACACACGACTATGCTACCGCACAGCCGGTTCCTACGTGTCCTACAGCTCTCGACACTAGGTCAAGCACGACCGTATGCCATGGTTAAGGCGTTTGGATGCCTCTGGCCTCACCACCACAATGTTTGTCATCACCCGAGAGCCCGAACGGCCCTTAACTACAGCTCCACGACTCCAGAACATCCATAATTGCACACACGACTATGCTGCCGCACGGCCGGATCCTGTGCATCCTACGGCTCTCGCCACCGGGTCAAGCACGCCCGTACGCCATGGTTAAGCCATTTTGATGCCTCTTACCTCTCCACCATAGAGTTTTCCATCACCCGAGAGCCTGAAGGGCCCTTAACCACGGCTCCACGGCTCCAAAACTGCAATATTTGCACACACGACCATGCTGCCGCACGGTCGGTTCCAACGCGTCCTATGGCTCCTGGCACTGAGTCAAGCATGCCCGTACGCCATGGTTAAGGCATTTTGACACCTCTGGCTTCTCTACCATAGCGTTTGCCGTCGCTCGAGAGCCTGAACGGCCCTTAACATCGGCTCCACGGCTCCAGAACTACCATATTTGCACTCACGACTTTGCTGCCGCACGGCCGGTTCCTGCGCGTCCTACGGCTCCTCGCACCAAGTCAAGCACGGCCATGCGCCATGATTAAGGCATTTTGACACCTCTGGCCTCTCTACCACAGCATTTGTTGCCGCCCAAGAACCCGAATGGCCCTTAACCATGGCTGCACAGCTCTAGAACTGCCATATTTGCACACACGACTATGCTACCGCACAGCCGGTTCCTGTGTGTCCTACAGCTCTCGGCACTAGGTAAAGCACGACCGTATGCCATAGTTAAGGCGTTTTGATGCCTCTGGCCTCACCACCACCATGTTTGTCATCACCCAAGAGCCCGAACGGCCCTTAACCATAGCTTGATGACTCCAGAACTTCCATATTTGCACACACGACTGTGCTGCCGCACGGCCGGATCCTGTGCATCCTATGGCTCTCGGCACTGGGTCAAGCATGCCCGTACGCCATGGTTAAGCCATTTTGATGCCACTCACCTCTCCACCATAGAGTTTTCCATCACCCGAGAGCCTGAAGGGCCCTTAACCATGGCTCCACGGCTCCAAAACGCCATATTTGCACACACAACCATGCCGCAAAGACGGTCGGTTCCAACGCGTCCTATGGCTCCCGGCACTGAGTCAAGCATGCCCGTACGCCAGGGTTAAGGCATTTTGACACCTCTGGCCTCTCTACCATAGCGTTTGCCATCGCTCGAGAGCCTGAACGGCCCTTGACCTCGGCTCCACGGCTCCAGAACTGCCATATTTGCACACACGACTTTGCTGCCGCATGGCCGGTTCCTGCACGTCCTACTTCTCCTCGCACCAAGTCAAGCACGCCCATGCGCCATGGTTAAGGCGTTTTGACACCTCTAGTCTCTCCACCACAGCATTTGTTGCCGCCCAAGAACCTGAATGGCCCTTAACCATGGCTCCACAGCTCTAGAACTGCCATATTTGCACACACGACTATGCTACCGCACAACCGGTTCCTGAGTGTCCTACAGCTCTCGACACTAGGTCAAGCACGACCGAATGCCATGGTTAAGGCATTTTGATGCCTCTGGCCTCACCACCACAATGTTTGTCATCACCCGAGAGCCCGGACGGCCCTTAACTACAGCTCCATGACTCCAGAATATCCATAATTGCACACATGACTGTGCTGCCGCACGGCCGGATCCTGTGCATCCTACGACTCTTGGCACCAGGTCAAGCACGCCGTACGCCATGGTTAAGCGATTTTGATGCCTCTCACCTCTCCACCATAGAGTTTTCCATCACCCGAGAGCCTGAAGGGCCCTTAACCATGGCTCCACGGATCCAAAACTGCCATATTTGCACACGCAACCATGCTGCAGCACGGTCGGTTCCAACGCGTCCTATGGCTCCCGACACTGAGTCATGCATGCCCGTACGCCATGGTTAAGGCATTTTGACACCTCTGGCCTCTCTACCATAGCGATTGCCATAGCTCGAGAGCCTGAACGGCCCTTAACCTCGGCTCCACGGCTCCAGAACTGCCATATTTGCACACACACCGGTTCCTGCACGTCCTACGGCTCGTCGCACCAAGTCAAGCACACCCATGCGCCATGGTTAAGGTGTTTTGACACCTCTAGCCTCTCCACCACAGCATTTGTTGCCGCCCAAGAACCCGAATGGCCCTTAACCATGGCTCCACAGCTCTAGAACTGCCATATTTGCATACACGACTATGCTACCGCACAGCCGTTCCTGCGTGTCCTACAGCTCTCGGCACTAGGTCAAGCACGATCGTATGCCATAGTTAAGGCGTTTTGACACCTCTGGCCTCACCACCACAATGTTTGTCATCACCCGAGAGCCCGAATGGCCCTTAACCACAGCTCCATGACTCCAGAACTTCCATATTTGTACACACGACTGTCCTGCCGCACGGCCAGATCCTGTGCATCCTATGGCTCTCGGCACTGGGTCAAGCATGCTCGTACGCCATGGTTAAGCCATTTTGATGCCTCTCACCTCCCCACCATAGAGTTTTCCATCACCCGAGAGCCTGAAGGGCCCTTAACCACGGCTCCACGGCTCCAAAACTGCCATATTTGCACACAAAACCATGCTACCGCACGGTCGGTTCCAACGCGTCCTATGGCTCCTGGCACTGAGTCAAGCATGCCCGTACGCCATGGTTAAGGCATTTTGGCACCTCTGGCCTCTCTACCATAGCATTTACCATAGCTTGGGAGCCTGAATGGCCCTTAACCACGGCTCCATGGCTCCAGAACTGCCATATTTGCACACATGACTTTGCTGCCGCACGGCCGGTTCGTGCGCGTCCTACGGCTCCACGCACCAAGTCAAGCACGCCCATGCACCATGGTTAAGGCATTTTGACACCTCTGGCTTCTCCAGCATAGCGTTTGTTGCCGCTTGAGAACCTGAATGGTCCTTAACCATGGCTCCATAGCTCTAGAACTGCCATATTTGCACACACGACTATGCTACCGCACAGCCGGTTCCTGCGTGTCCTACAGCTCTCGACACTAGGTCAAGCACGACCGTATGCCATGGTTAAGGCATTTTGACGCCTCTAGCCTCACCACCACAATGTTTGTCATCACTCGAGAGCCCGAACGGCCCTTAACTACAGCTCCACGACTCCGAACATCCATAATTGCACACACGACGTCTTTGCCGCGCACGGCCGGATCCCGTGCATCCTACGGCTCTCTTTTACCGGGTCAAGCACGCCCGTACGCCATGGTTAAGCCATTTTGATGCCTCTCACCTCTCCACCATAGAGTTTTCCATCACCCGAGAGCCCGAAGGTCCCTTAACCACGGCTCCACGGCTCCAAAACCGCCATATTTGCACACACGACCATGCTGCCGCACGGTCGGTTCCAACGCGTCCTATGGCACCCAATGGCACTGAGTCAAGCATGCCCGTACGCCATGGTTAAGGCATTTTGACACCTCTGGCCTCTCTACCATAGCATTTGCCGTCGCTCAAGAGCCTGAACGGCCCTTAACCTCGGCTCCATGACTCCAGAACTGCCATATTTGCACACACAACTTTGCTGCCGCACGGCCGGTTCCTGTGCGTCCTATGGCTCCTCACACCAAGTCAAGCACGCCCATGCGCCATGGTTAAGGCGTTTTGACACCTCTGGCCCCTCCATCACAACATTTGTTGCTACCCGAGAACCCGAATGGCCCTTAACAATGGCTCCTCAGCTCTAGAACTGCCATATTTGCACACACGACTATGCTACCGCACAGCCGGTTCCTGTGTATCTACAGCTCTCGGCACTAGGTCAAGCACGACCGTATGCCATAGTTAAGGCGTTTTGACGCCTCTGGCCTCACCACCACTATGTTTGTCATCACCCAAGAGCCCGAACGGCCCTTAACCACAGCCCGATGACTCCAGAACTTCCATATTTGCACACACGACTCTGCTGCCGCACGGCCGGATCCTGTGCATCCTATGGCTCTCGGCACTGGGTCAAGCATGCCCGTACGCCATGGTTAAGCCATTTTGATGCCTCTCACCTCTTCACCATAGAGTTTTCCATCACCCGAGAGCCTGAAGGGCCCTTAACCACGGCTCCACGGCTCCAAAACTGCCATATTTGCACACACAACCATGCTGCAGCACGTTCGGTTCCAACGCGTCCTATGGCTCCTGGCACTGAGTCAAGCATGCCCGTACGCCATGGTTAAGGCATTTTGACAACTCTGGCCTCTCTACCATTGTGTTTGCCATCGCTCGAGAGCCTGAACGGCCCTTGACCTCGGCTCCATGGCTCCAGAACTGCCATATTTGCACACACGACTTTGCTGCCGCACGGCCGGTTCCTGCGTGTCCTACGGCTCCTCGCACCAAGTCAAGCACGCCCATGCACCATGGTTAAGGCGTTTTGACACCTCTGGTCTCTCCACCATAGCATTTGTTGCTGCCCGAGAACCTGAATGGCCCTTAACCACGGCTCCACAGCTCTAGAACTGCCACAGTTGCACACATGACTATGCTACCGCACAACCGGTTCCTGTGTGCCCTACAGCTCTCGACACTAGGTCAAGCACGACCATATGCCATGGTTAAGGCATTTTGACACCTCTGGCCTCACAACCACAATGTTTGTCATCACCCGAGAGCCCGAACGGCCCTTAACTACAGCTCCACGACTCCAGAACATCCATAATTGCACACACGACTGTGCTGCCGTACGGTCGGATCCTGTGCATCCTACGGCTCTTGGCACCGGGTCAAGCACGCCGTACGCCATGGTTAAGCCATTTTGATGCCTCTCACCACTTCACCAAAGAGTTTTCCATCACCCAAGAGCCTGAAGGGCCCTTAACCATGGCTCCACGGATCCAAAACTGCCATATTTGCACACACAACCATGCTGCAGCACGGTCGGTTCCAACGCGTCCTATGGCTCTTGGCATTGAGTAAAGCATGCCCGTATGCCATGGTTAAGGCATTTCGACACCTCTGGCCTCTCTACCATAGTGTTTGCCATAGCTCGAGAGCCTGAACGGCCCTTAACCTTGGCTCCACGGCTCCAGAACTGCCATATTTGCACACACGACTTTGCTGCCGCACGGCCGGTTCCTGCGCGTCCTACGGCTCCACGCACCAAGTCAAGCACGCCCATGCGCCATGGTTAAGGCATTTTGACACCTCTGGCCTCTCCAGCATTGCATTTGTTGCCGCCCGAGAACCCGAATGGCCCTTAACCATGGCTCCACAGCTCTAGAACTGCCATATTTGCACACACAACTATGCTACCGCACAGCCGGTTCTTGCGTGTCCTATAGCTCTCGATACTAGGTCAAGCACGACCGTATGCCATGGTTAAGGCATTTTGACGCCTCTGGCCTCACCACCACAATGTTTGTCATCACCCGAGAGCCCGAACGACCCTTAACTACAGCTCCACGACTCCCGAACATCCATAATTGCACACACGACTGTGCTGCTGCACGCCCGGATCCTGTGCATCCTACGGCTCTCGGCACCGGCTTAAGCATGCCCGTACGCCATGGTTAAGCCATTTTGATGCCTCTCACCTCTCCACCATAGAGTTTTCCATCACCCAAGAGCCTGAAGGGCCCTTAACCACGGCTCCACGACTCCAAAACTGCCATATTTGCACACACGACCATGCTGCCGCACCGTCGGTTCCAACGCGTCCTATGGCTCCCGGCACTGAGTCAAGCATGCCCGTACGCCATGGATAAGGCATTTTGACACCTCTGGCCTCTCTACTATAGTGTTTGCCGTCGCTCGAGAGCCTGAACGGCCCTTGACCTCGGCTCCATGGCTCCAGAACTGCCATATTTGCACACACGACTTTGCTGCTGCACGGTCGGTTCCTGCGTGTCCTACGGCTCCTCGCACCAAGTCAAGCACGCCCATGCACCATGGTTAAGGCGTTTTGACACCTCTGGCCTCTCCACCACAGCGTTTGTTGCCGCCCGAGAACCCGAATGGCCCTTAACCATGGCTCCACAGCTCTAGAACTGCCATATTTGCACACACGACTATGCTACCGCACAACCGGTTCCTGCGTGTCCTACAGCTCTCGGCACTAGGTCAAGCACGACCGTATGCCATGGTTAAGGTGTTTTGACACCTCTAGCCTCACCACCACAATGTTTGTCATCACCTGAGAGCCCGAACAACCCTTAACCATAGCTCCATGACTCCAGAACTTCCATATTTGCACACACGACTGTGCTGCCGCACGGCCGGATCCTGTGCATCCTATGGCTCTCAGCACCGAGTCAAGCATGCCCGTACGCCATGGTTAAGCCATTTTGATGCCTCTCACCTCTCCACCATAGAGTTTTCCATCACCCGAGGGCCTGAAGGGCCCTTAACCACGGCTCCACGGATCCAAAACTGCCATATTTGCACACACAACCATGCTGCAGCACGGTCGGTTCCAACGCGTCCTACGGCTCCCGGCACTAAGTCAAGCATGCCCGTACACCATGGTTAAGGCATTTTGACACCTCTGGCCTCTCTACCATAGCGTTTGCCATAGCTCGAGAGCCTGAACGGCCCTTAACCTTGGCTCCATGGCTCCAAAACTGCCATATTTGCACACACGACTTTGCTGCCGCATGGCTGGTTCCTGCGCGTCCTACGGCTCCTGGCACCAAGTAAAGCACGCCCATGCGCCATGGTTAAGGCGTTTTGACACCTCTGGCCTCTCCAGCACAGTGTTTGTTGCCGCCCGAGAACTCGAATGGCCCTTAACCATGGCTCTACAGCTCTAGAACTGCCATATTTGCACACACGACTATGCTACCGCACAGCCAGTTCCTGCTTGTCCTACAGCTCCCGGCACTAAGTGAAGCACGACCGTATGCCATGGTTAAGGCATTTTGATGCCTCTGGCCTCACCATCACAATGTTTGTCATCACCCGAGAGCCCGAACGGCCCTTAACAACAGCTCCATGACTCCAGAACTTCCATATTTGCAAACACGACTGTGCTGCTATACGGCCGGAGCCTTTGCATGCTACGGCTCTCGGCACCGGTTTAAGCACGCTCGTACCCCATGGTTAAGCCATTTTGATGCCTCTCACCTCTCCACCACAGAGTTTTCCATCACCCGAGAGCCTGAAGGGCCCTTAACCACGGCTCCACAACTCCAAAACTGCCATATTTGCACACACGACCATGCTGCCGCACGGTCGGTTCCAACGCGTCCTATGGCTCCCGGCACTGAGTCAAGCATGCCCGTACGCCATGGTTAAGTCATTTTGACACCTCTGGCCTCTCTACCATAGCGTTTGCCATCGCTCGAGAGCGTGAACGGCCCTTAACCTCGGCTCCACGGCTACAGAACTGCCATATTTGCACACACGACTTTGCTGCCACACGGCCGGTTCCTGCGCGTCCTACGACTCCTTGCACCAAGTCAAGCACGCCCATGCGCCATGGTTAAGGCATTTTGACACCTCTAGCCTCTCCACCACAGCATTTGTTGTCGCCCGAGAACCCGAATGGCCCTTAACCATGGCTCCACAGCTCTAGAACTGCCATATTTGCACGCACGACTATACTACTGCACAGCCGGTTCCTGCGTGTCCTACAGCTCTCGGCACTAGGTCAAGCATGACCGTATGCCATAGTTAAGGCATTTTGACGCCTCTGGCCTCACCACCACAATGTTTGTCATCACCGAGAGCCTGAATGGCCCTTAACCACAACTCCATGACTCCAGAACTTCCATATTTGTACACACGACTGTGCTGCCGCACGGCCGGATCCTGTGCATCATATGGCTCTCGGCACCGGGTCAAGCATGCCTGTACGCCATGGTTAAGCCATTTTGATGCCTCTCACCTCTCCACCATAGATTTTTCCATCACTCAAAAGCCTGAAGGGCCCTTAACCATGGCTCCACGGCTTCAAAACTACCATATTAGCACACACGACTATGCAGCCGCACGGTCGGTTCCAACGCGTCCTATGGCTCCCGGCACTGATTCAAGCATGCTCGTACGCCATGGTTAAGGCATTTTGACACCTCTGGCCTCTCTACCATAGCGTTTGCCGTCGCTCGAGAGCCTGAACGGCCCTTAACCTCGGCTCCACGGCTCTAGAACTGCCATATTTGCACACACGACTTTGCTGCTGCACGGCCGGTTCCTGCGCGTCCTACGGCTCCTCGCACCAAGTCAAGCATGCCCATGCACCATGGTTAAGGCGTTTTGACACCTCTAGCCTCTCCACCACAGTGTTTGTTGCCGCCCAAGAACCCGAATGGCCCTTAACCATGGCTCCACCACTTTAGAACTGCCATATTTGCACACACGACTATGCTACTGCACAACCGGTTCCGGCGTGTCCTACAGCTCTCGACACTAGGTCAAGCACGACCGAATGCCATTGTTAAGGCATTTTGACGCCTCTGGCCTCACCACCACAATGTTTGTCATCACCCGAGAGCCCGAACGGCCCTTAACTATAGCTCCACGACTCTAGAACATCCATAATTGCACACACGACTGTGCTGCTATTGGCGGTCCTTATCGACAATTTATACCGCCAATTAGACATGAAAAAGGGTGAATTATATATTCCTATATGCATATACTTGTGCAACTAAACCAAATCCACGTGCACTAGGAAATATACTGTCATTGCAGGAATCATATAAATGTGCAGGGATTGATTACCGAAAAGACGCTTTCTAGAAAGCGCCAAACCACCCCAAGTGGAGAAGGGCCACCTCGGGACCAGATTGGGCTAAAACACCAAACCAGCACGGCCCCGACCCACTCCACAACCGACCACCCGAAGGCGGTCAGGGGGCGGCGGCACCCTAGCGCGGCCGCGCCAGGGGCACGCTCGCGCCACCCAGGCTGCCAGGTGGGGCCGGCCGGTGGAGGTCGGTTCATTGATGACAGAGGAGGGCGGTGCGCTGGTGTTCTTTCCAAATCTGCCCCTGAACCGACCTGACCAAGATATAAAAGGGGAGAAGAAATCCATTCTACACACACAATTCATTTGGTCTCTCTCTCTCCCTCACCTCCACTTGTTCCTTAGGCTAGAGCTAGTAGTAGTTGGAGCTAGGAAAGCTACCAAGGAGAGCTTGTCTCCTAGGAAGAAGAGTTACATGTTGGTAAATCTCTATGTAGTGTTCTTCCTTGTTCAAGTTCTTATACTTTATATGTTGCTTAGCGTATGAACTAGAGCATAGTCATGATCATGTTCATGTTGATACATATGAACTAGAGCCTAGTTCATATGATCAGTTCATAGCGTGTTCATCCCTGTTCTTCATCGTTCATATGTTCTATAGGATTAGAGTCTTTGAGGAGAGTGGAGTAACGGTTCGATGTTCTTTTGGGTTTGCCTGTGTTCTAGCTCGTCCATCCGTAGGGTGGGAGTCCTGGGGGAGCATAGGTAGTTCCTTAGTATGCGGGCGTGGTGTCCGGATACGAGGGGGCCTTCGAATATGATGGCATGCCACGGTTGAGGGTAGGCGGCGGGTGGTGACAGCCCCGTCCGTCCTCGTAATCCCCCATGTCCGTATGTCGTGTAGGAGTTCGTAAATGCCTCTATCGGCCGGCGCACTGACCAGCTGCGGGGTCTCCCCGTTACTTTAGGCTCGACTTGCCTCTAACCCCGTATAATATGTGACTTAGCTAATCTTCGCTTAGCAACATACGACCAACCAGCTCCAGTAGATTTATTTTTTATTCTTTCCTTTTCTTTTATTCCTTATTTCTCTTTATCCTTGAGTGAAGACCAAGTGTGTGTCCACTATCCTCAAATTACCGTTTATCTTACCCCTGCATAGTATTAAGGCTCATTTCGATGATGTGAAGTACCATATCCATGTGCTAGAGCTATTTTGCACCATGCCTTCCTTTGGGAAAATATAAATAATGATAACCTGACATACTTCCGGGTGAAATGCTACAATGATAGATCCGTGCGCTTGCGGATAATATCTTTAGAACACGACTATCAACCCTGGCGTTTCTTGGCATGACCACTAGGATGTAACAATTCTAGTGATTGCGCTAAGAAATGCCAACAAGCATTTCTGGCGCCGTTGCCGGGGAAGGCTTTGGTTAAAATAATCTAGCACGGCATGGATATAACTTCATTAGAAATAGTCCGAGTCTATGCAAGTTAACTTTTATGTTTTCTCCTGTTGTGGGTGAAAACAGGATAGTGTATGTCCGGTTTCTCCCTGCCAGACAATTTTCATCCAAATCCGGAGGCACTCCTAAGGAAGAAGAAGCCTAGAGCTACTCCTTCTTCTGCTACTCCGTCGGCAGCCGAACCGGTCATTTCCGCACCTTCAGCGACCATCCAAATGGCTCAGAAGACCCTCCGTGAATTCTTCGTCCCCGCTGTTGCCAACGTGCCCACTGGGCCCGTTGTCAACGTGGCGGATAAGTACTTTGAGCTCAGGACTGGCCTGATCACCATGGTGCAGGGGATTCCGTTTTGTGGACTTCCCAATGAGGATGCCAACGCTCACTTGCAGCATTTCTTGGAGCTCTGTGACACTGTCGTCATCAAGGACATTGAAGCTGACGTCATCAGGCTCCGGCTGTTTCCCTTCTCCCTTGTGGGGAAGGCAAAACAATGGTTTTATAAGGACAAAGAAGCTGTGAGCACATGGGGCAAATGCTCCACGGCATTCCTCGCAAAGTTCTTCCCTATAGGCAAAACAAATGCTCTGAGGGGAAGAATTGCCAATTTCCAGCAAACGCAGATGGAACCCCTTCCTGAAGCTTGGGAAAGACTCCAAAGCTTCATTCTGGACTGTCCTCATCATGGGATGGAGGAATGGCTGGTGCTCCAAAACTTTTACAATGGGCTTACGCCCATGTCAAAAGGGCACCTCAACGCTGCGGCTGGAGGCGCATTTCTATCACTCACTGTTGATAACGCTACGGCGTTAATCAACAAAATGGTAGAAAATCAAGCTTGGGGGGAAGAAAGAACTCCACCTAAGCAACAAAAAGGCTCGCACCCCGTGAAGGAGACGGGGCGCTGGCCGCAAAAATAGACTTGCTCCTGCAAAAGTTTGACGAAAGAGCCGCCGGAGATACATCCGGCACTGTCAAAGCTATAGAATCTCGCATAACGTGCGAGGTCTGTGGCAATGATGGACATTCGGGGAATGATTGCCCCAAAACCCGTGAAGAAGCCTCTTACATCAATAATGGGTATTGTCAATAGCAAGGAGGTAATAATGGGTGGAACAATCAGTCCCGTCCACAGTATCAAGGTAATTCGAACTACTCCGCAAATTACAATTCGAATCAGCCTACTCTCAAGGATTTAGTCCTCGGCCAAGCAAAGATCAACGAAAACCTCACCAAAAAGATGCTGGCCAATGACAAAATCCTAGAGAGCATCGACAAAGACGTAAGGTTTGACTTCGTCAAGAATCGCTTGAGCTTTAATAAGATGATAGAAAGACAAATAGCTCGGGAGTTGCTTCGATGTTCCCGTTGATCCAACTGGTAAAACGTTGGATCAAGCTGCTAGTACTTTTGAAAATGTTAATTCTGTGACCATGAGAGGCGGTAAGGCCACTCATGATCCACCATATCCTAAACAAGCAGCCAGGAAACAAGTAGCACTACAGCAAGAAGAACCTTCATCTTCTGAACCACAAGGTGATGCAGAATCAGGGACGACCCTGGATTACCCGATACAACACATCCGCCATTCGCCACAAGAACAAGAAAGCAAGCTGTGAATGATCAATTCGCTCGGTTTGTTGAGATGGTCGAAAAAGTACATGTGAGCGTTCCGCTCATGGATGTCTTACATGTACCTTCCTACGCCAAGTACATCAAAGACATCATCAACAACAAGCGACCACTGCCATCCACAGCTGTGGTCAAACTCACAGAAGAGTGTAGTGCGGCAATCCTAAATGATTTACCAGAAAAGAAGAAGGACCCAGGCTGCCCCACTATCACATGCTCCTTTGGAGGGCAACAGTTTGACCACACACTCTGTGATCTTGGTGCCAGCGTCAGTGTCATGCCCAAGATGGTATTTGACAAGCTAAATTATACAAGGCTGTCACCAACAACGATCACACTCCAATTAGCGGACTCCTCCTTACGCTACCCAGCGGGAATAGCTGAAGATATTCCTGTGAAAATTAGATGATACTTCGTCCCAGTGGATTTCGTGGTACTCGACATGGAGGCCACCAAAGAATCACCACTAATATTGGGGCGGTCATTCCTCGCATACATTGAGCACAAATTGATGTTGGAGCTGGAGAAATCCGTTTCAACATCAATGGAAGTGAGGAGAAGTTCCACTTCCGGCCACGGAAGACGGAGGAGTGCAACATGATTCGCATCAAGTATGAGCCAACCACAAGAGAGGTCACAAAAGTTGAAATCCGACCTCTTGGAGCGAATCGGATTCCCAATATTGTCTGGGAACAAAGTCTAGAGCCGCAGAAAGCAAAGGGTACCCAGGAACAAAAGCAAAAGAAAAAGAAAGAACAGGAGTCAAAAGAAAAGAAGGAGCAAAGAGCTCCTAAGAAAGGAAGAAAGAAGGCTCCTACAAAAGAAACAAAATCCAAAGTCGTTCTGCGCAACCCAATGAGAAGAAGGATATGGGCAAGGCTCGGCCCAAGAAAGAGTGGGACCCAAAGCAAAACCAATTCCACTCAAAACCTCCGGGGACCAAAGTTGGTCCCTAAGGAGGAGACAAAGGTGTTAAAGGTGGAGAAAATACAAGCAACTCCAAACGAAACCGATCAACCACCATCCTCACCTATTGTCACCACACCACCAAAAATGGTGTGGAGGCCCAAGCGAGCATCCCCGTCTACCTCTCCCGAGACGAATGCCTCATCATCGCTCAAATTGAGCAGAGAAAAGTCTCGCTTCACGGACTATAAACCGTGAGCCCCGACCGACGTGATAATTGGTAAGTTATCTTTTTATAAGCATTTTTATGTTTACTTAGTCTATCAAATAAAGTTCTATCTTGCTACCCCTGTTCCCGCTTAGTTTGATGTCTTGGAACATGTTCAAGCTTAGCATGTTCCATAGGCTCGTAGCTTGGGCATGGTGCTTAGGTTGCTAGTTTACCTTGGTCGACTTGTCGATCATTGAGACAGATTACTAGTAGGAATATTGGTAGTATGCTATGAGCTAACCCGGGATAATCCTCAATCATAAGGAAAATCCCGACGTACTCCAAATAAAATAAAATAAAGTTGTTACCTCGAATAATTCTTAGGGGCCCCGTTTCCAAGCAAGCTTGGGGGAGGACCCCCAATAAGACGTATGTACCACACTAACACGACTTATATATATATAAAAAAAAAAAATGCTTCGTCATTTTCTATACATATGCATCATAAGAATATTTAATTCTACCCTTGTTGAAATGATGAAAAGTTGCTCTGTCTCGTGACTTGCTTGTACCATGTTTATAATCAGGCTTTCTCCTAAGTTTGAGTTTTTTGGCTAAAATGTCTCACCCTTAAAAACTTGATCTTAGTGGGTTGCATAGGCTAGATCCTGTCTAAGTTATTGCCGGGTACGATTTAGTGCCACGAGCAACGCTATGACTCTATCCTGAGTGAAAACCTGACTTCCGGAGTTTTTATTTTCAAAACTATCAAAACAAAAGTTCCTCAATGATTTTGAAATACCCACCAAGGCCATATGACGTAGCTGTCAATACTCTTTCAAAACCCAGTTGTCATATGCTGCTTGATCACTAGAAGTCCGTAACCTCCGCAAGATTATGGTCTTACACTCACGATTGAGATTCACTTGCACCCACCAAATAAATTTGCCAACCCGTACACTGCGAGTTGCGAAACCTAACTTTTCATCCAAACCACCCAAATATGCCAACTCTTGACCCTAGAGTTGCGCACCTTCTTCAAAACAAAAGCATGCCGACCCTTACACTGAGGATCGCGCATCCCCTACTCATCATCCATCAAAAAACTACTTCTTGTCTTCGTCATGACTCCTTCTCGCCAAAAACCTTCATCGTATCTGAAAGAGAGTTTTGGGCTTTAGCATCTCTTAAAAAAAATGATGATGATGAATGCCAAGGGGCAACAATAAAGCTTCAAAAGTAGACATACAGGAATCCCAGCTAGTCTCCCGTTCAAAAAAAGAGAGAAGAGAAGGAAAAGAAAGAAAGAAAAGAAAAATCTTAGTTTTTCCAAATCAAGCCCATACTCTCTCAAATTTTCCCTTCCACCAATAAAAAGGAGTCATGATGCCCGGAGTACCAAAAACATTTAGAGATAGGAATCATTCACCCTCACACACTTGCACAAATCTCAATCAAAGTGTATGGTCTTAATCTTCGGACGGTTCATTCTTTGACTTCACCATCTTTATGTGATCCAAGCATAGCCACCTTTCATACCTACCTAAAAACTCCACTCTCAGCTATAGTAGTAGGTTAGAAAGAAAGGCAAAAGCACAATGCCTTTGGTGAGGTACAAACACTTTTGAGAGATTGAGAGAATCATTCGAGGAACTTGAGTTTCTTTTACAAAACTTTCAAAATCTCCGGAGACTTGGTTGATCTTGGGTAGACGATAAGCAACGCTTGTGAATCTGTTCTATCTTGCAATATCCCAAGACTCGAGAAAGCTGGAAAGCCCCATTTTTGTCTTGAGATAATAACAAGGTGAGCAGTCATGCCGATTTATTCAAACTCTAGTAGAAATCTTGCTTATACGCTTGGTACTTTTGACTCATGATCGGCATAGTAGCAACTCCTGATCAACAACCTAAGGTTGAGCTTTGCTCGGGACGAGCAAAGGGTAAGCTTGGGGGATCTTGTTGGCGGTCCTTATCGACGATTTTATACCGCCAATTAGACATGAAAAAGGGTGAATTATATATTCCTATATGCATATACTTGTGCAACTAACCCAAATCCACGTGCACTAGGAAATATACTGTCATTGCAAGAATCATATAAAAGTGCAGGGATTGATTACCGAAAAGACGCTTTCTGGAAAGCGCCAAACCACCCCAAGTGGAGAAGGGCCACCTCGGGACCAGATTGGGCCAAAACACCAAACCAGCACGGCCCCGGCCCACTCCACAATCGACCACCCGAAGGCGGTCAGGGGGCGGCGGCACCCTGGCGCGGCCGCGCCAGAGGCGCGCTCGCGCCACCTAGGCTACCAGGTGGGGCCGGTCGGTGGAGGTCGGTTCATTGATGACAGAGGAGGGCGGTGCACTGGTGTTCTTTCCAAATCTGCCCCTGAACCGACCTGACCAAGATATAAAAGGGGAGAAGAAATCCATTCTACACACACAATTCATTTGGTCTCTCTCTCCCTCACCTCCACTTGTTTCTTAGCCTAGAGCTAGTAGTAGTTGGAGCTAGGAAAGCTACCAAGGAGAGCTTGTCTCCTAGGAAGAAGAGTTACATCTTGGTAAATCTCTATGGAGTGTTCTTCCTTGTTCAAGTTCTTATACTTTATATGTTGCTTAGCGTATGAACTAGAGCATAGTCATGATCATGTTCATGTTGATACATATGAACTAGAGCCTAGTTCATATGATCAGTTCATAGCATGTTCATCCCTGTTCTTCATCGTTCATATGTTCTATGGGATTAGAGTCTTTGAGGAGAGTGGAGCAACGGTTCGATGTTCTTTCGGGTTTGCCTGTGTTCTAGCTCGTCCATCCATAGGGTGGGAGTCCTGGGGGAGCATAGGTAGTTTCTTAGTATGCGGGCGTGGTGTCCGGATACGAGGGGGCCTTCGAATATGACGGCATGCCACGGTTGAGGGGTAGGCGGCAGGTGGTGACAGCCCTGTCCGTCCCTCGTAATCCCCCACGTCCGTATGTCGTGTAGGAGTTCGTAAATGCCTCTATCGGGTCAAGTGCAGACCGGCTAGGGGTCTCCCTATTACTTTAGGCTCTGACTTGCCTCTAACCCTGTATAATATGTGACTTAGCTAATCTTCGCTTAGCAACATACGACCAACCAGCTCCAGTAGATTTATTCTTTATTCTTTCCGTTTCTTTTATTCCTTATTTCTCTTTATCCTTGAGTGAAGACCAAGTGTGTGTCCACTATCCTCAAATTACCGTTTATCTTACCCCTGCATAGTACTAAGGCTCATTTCGATGATGTGAAGTACCATATCCATGTGCTAGAGCTATTTTACACCATGCCTTCCTTTGGGAAAATATAAATAACGATACCCTGACATACTTCCGGGTGAAATGCTACAATGATGGATCCGTGCGCTTGCGGATAATATCTTTAGAACACGACTATCAACCCTGGCGTTTCTTGGTGTGACCACTAGGATGTAACAATTCTAGTGATTGCGCTAAGAAATGCCAACAGCTGCCGCGCGGCCGGATCCTGTGCATCCTACAGCTCTCGGCACCGGGTCAAGCACGCCCGTACGCCATGGTTAAGCCATTTTGATGCCTCTCACCTCTCCACCATAGAGTTTTCCATCACCCGAGAGCCTGAAGGGCCCTTAACCACGGCTCCATGGCTCCAAAACTGCCATATTTCACACACGACCATGCTGCCGCACGGTCGGTTCCAATGCGTCCTATGGCTCCCGGCACTGAGTCAAGCATGCCCGTACGCCATGGTTAAGGCATTTTGACACCTCTGACCTCTCTACCATAGCGTTTGCCATCGCTCGAGAGCCTGAACGGCCCTTAACCTCGGCTCCACAGCTCTAGAACTGCCATATTTGCACACACGACTTTGCCGCCGCACGGCCGGTTCCTGCGCATCCTACGGCTCCTCGCACCAAGTCAAGCACGCCCATGCGCCATGGTTAAGGCATTTTGACACCTCTGGCCTCTCCACCACAGCATTTGTTGTTACCCAAGAACCCGAATGGCCCTTAACCATGGCTCCACAGCTCTAGAACTGCCATATTTGCACACACGACTATGCTACTGCATAGCCGATTCCTGCGTGTCCTACAGCTCTCGGCACTAGGTCAAGCACGACCGTATGCCATAGTTAAGGTGTTTTGACGCCTCTGGCCTCACCACCACAATGTTTGTCATCACCCAAGAGCCCGAACGGCCCTTAACTACAGCTCCACGACTGTAGAACATCCATAATTGCACACATGACTGTGCTGCCGCACGGCCGGATCCTGTGCATCCTACGGCTCTCGGCACTGGGTCAAGCACGCCCGTACGCCATGGTTAAGCCATTTTGATGCCTCTCACCTCTCCACCATAGAGTTTTCCATCACCCGAGAGCCTAAAGGGCCCTTAACCACGGCTCCACGTCTCCAAAACTGCCATATTTCACACACGACCATGCTACCGCACGGTCGGTTACAACGCGTCCTATGGCTCCCGGCACTGAGTCAAGCATGCCCGTACGCCTTGGTTAAGGCATTTTGACACCTCTGACCTCTCTACCATAGTGTTTGCCATAGCTCGAGAGCCTGAACGGCCCTTAACCTTGGCTCCATGGCTCCAGAACTGCCATATTTGCACACACGACTCTGGTTCCGCACGGCTGGTTCCTGCGCATCCAACGGCTCCTGGCACCAAGTAAAGCACGCCCATGCGCCATGGTTAAGGCGTTTTGACACCTCGGGCCTCTCCAGCACAGCGTTTGTTGCCACCCGAGAACCCGAATGGCCCTTAACCATGGCTCTATAGCTCTAGAACTGCCATATTTGCACACGACTATGCTACCGCACAACCAGTTCCTGCGTGTCCTACAGCTCTCGGCACTAAGTCAAGCACGACCGTATGCCATGGTTAAGGCATTTTGACACCTCTAGCCTCACCAACACAATGTTTGTCATCACCCGAGAGCCTCAACGGCCTTAACAACAGCTCCACGACTCCAAAACTTCCATATTTGCACACACGACTGTGCTGCCGCACGGCCGGATCCTTTGCATGCTACGGCTCTTGGCACCGGTAGGGGGAGCTCCCACTACCAAAACCGGAATTGAAATGCTTGTCCAATCCAAGATTCATGATCAAAATGTCTTGGGCAAGCAATTCAATTTCATATTGAATTCTATTTCCATATCTTTGTGAGTTTGTCGAGGGCTTGTCATCAATTACCAAAAAGGGGGAGATTGAAAGCTCCGGTTTGGTTTTGGTAATTAATGACACTCAACGTTGCTAATGCTTTGCTCTAAGTGTGGTTAGACACATAGAAACGTGATGGTGGATGATGGAGCATGGTGATCATGATGGTGGACAAGTGGACTTGTTGCATGATCAAGCTCCGACGGAGGCCAATGGAGATCAAGGCGAAGGTATACTTGATAGGGCTTTCCGGTTTGGTGATCAAGACACTATAGAGAGTGTGATCACATTTAGGATCGATAACCGACTATCAAGAGGGGTTTCCTCGGTTCATTCGCGGTCCTAAGTGCCTCTAGTTGTGACTTTGCATGATGCATGAGAGGCTAACTAGAGAGCTAACCCTTGCGCGATCTTTCATGAGTGAAATGCTAACTCCAAGGCTTGAGTTTGGAACTACACTTGGTGGAGTTAGTGCACAAGGCAAGGGAACTTGTTTGGATCAAGTTGGAGCAAGTTTAGCGCATGAAATGACGATCATAAGGCGCCGGACTCTACTGGCGAAGGCGCCGGACTCGGCGGAGACGCGTCCGACGTGTTGTGGGCGGTGGTGGGCGTGCTGGTCACGGCTCTGCGAGCGGCGGACGCGGCTGTGGCGCGTCCGGCGGGTCCCCGGATGCGCACTAGAAACTTCTGGGGTTCTGGCTCGCGCACGTCGGGTCGCTGGACGAGGGTCGGACTCGGAGCAGACGCAGGCGCCGGACACTGACGTGGCTGCCAGTTCTTTCACGACGATCGGGCGCAGGAGGCGCCGGACGCGTCCGGCGTGACGCGTCTGACGCGGTCGGCGGACGCGCCAGCTCAGCAGACTTCAAACGCAATGGTCGACTCCGCGGCTGTTGACACCAGATGTGGCAAATGGGATTACCGCAAGCGGACGGGTAGTCAATGTAGCACTTCACCGGGAGTATTCCAGGTATCGTATTTTCCACAGGGAACGAGAAGTGGACAAACTAGGCCAAGGGATGCCGTCAGGCAATGATCAAAGGGCTTAGGATGGGTTCGAGAGGTAATTCTAGTATTTGGTTCTAACTTAGCTTATCCTAAGGGTACGTGAGCACTAACTCTATCTTTTTGCTGCGGCCGAAGGACGAGACAGGATGCTAAAATAATGCACCTGAAGCGACCCCCAAAGTAGGCCTACAATCTAACCTAACAACACGCTCAGGAGAACTCCAAGGTCCCAACGGAAGGTCACACACTACACTTGTGGGCGTTCCCCGGGTGTAGCCGACGTTCACACCGGCGCAGATCTAGTCTAGACACCGCGCCTACACTATCTCTACTACTCTAAACACGGCCGGGTTTAAAGTACTTCACTCAAGAGCCCGACATACGCCCGCTCGGGAGAGAGCAATGTGCCGACGAGAAAGGGTGTACACTTAAGATAAACTAAGACAAAAGTAAATACGAAAGTACTCAGATGAAAGCAACTAGATAGTAAAACTTACTAGAAGACAAGCATCCGCTGAGGCGCTCCTGGAAGAAGACTCCCGGCAGGCCGGGACTCCTCCGCTGGAACTCCTCACTCTCTTCCCTCTATTCTCACACTATAGCTTAATAGTAGCTCTTCCTATGATACATGGTGCCCTTTTGGAAAGCTAGAGGGGGTATTTATAGGGGAGATGGAGTAGGGGTTACTCCAGCGCCACGTCAGTGATCCGCGTGACATCTCTTCTACACCCTTGGATCAAACCGACCTTCCCACCGACTTGAATGGACGATGCTCGGTGTAGGACACGTGGCAGTCATGCAGGAAGGCGGTGGAAGCAAACCGACCTCAAGTGGGGCCCAACCCCTGGTCGGCCGACCTATGGTTGGCTGACAGGTGGGTCCCACTAGCCTTCTAGAAGGTCCGGGTGGCGTGGCTGAAGTGCCGGGTGTCCCGCCACCAAGGGCGAGGTCGGCCGACTGGCCTTGGGCCTCCGGCCCACGTGGCGCCCTCCCGGTGCGATCGACTTGTCACTTGTCTTGCTTGCTCGTTTGGAGCTTGCTCAAATTTGCTCCATCCACGCTTGTTCAGGCTTGATTAGTACCTGTTTGTACCTGCATCCAAATAGTGACATGTACATGTGGAACCAAGTGAATTGCACCTATATCACTACTCGTTTGCTGGGTGTAGCTCTTAAATGTGACCAATGTTGACGGCTTTCATGAGATGAAAACAGGGTCTAAATGCCGTCAACAAGATTCCCCACACTTAAGTCTTTGCTTGTCCTCAAGCAAAGTTTAGAGAGAGAAAGATACTACAACATTATTGAGATATCAGCAAGTACTAAGTTTACTCGACGAAATCATTCAAGTGGGTTATGTGGTACTTGTCTAACATAAATCCTTCAGTTGTTGAAACAAATGGAATAGTTCTCTAGGCTCAATTCTCTACTCATTTCATATCCTTAATACTTAGAGTTTTTATAGATTTTTGAAAATAAAGCACATGTGTCATTCCTACTCCTCAACTAATACCTCTAGTCACTCAAGTGGCGTTTGAATCCTCACCGAGGCACATCATATATTTGCCTTTAAAAACATCCTATCTCTAATAAGGCTTTATATGGAGCTTGAATAGGTATGTCAAGGAATAGCATACTTGCAGTGCATATATTGTCTTAGTTAAGAAATTAAGGTCTTGGACCACAGCAGAGACTTATCATGTCCCTAGATCAAGATGTAAAGTGGAGAATATAATGGATGATGAAAAAGGAATTGGATGAATGATGGATGAGATTGCTCCTTCTTTTGATGCTATCTCTCTCTCTACTCTATTGAGACAAGGCTAGCTCTTTATTATCAATCTTTTTTTTTTTGCACTATCTCAATAGATGCCTAGCCTTTTGGGGTACGTCTCACCTAACAAATGATAATATGAGAGAGATTTTCTAACTTTTGAAGTATGGAGCAATTTAGGAGATGGTGAAGGTGCATACTTCCAGTGTAGAAGCAGCACAATAATGGTGGTATGGATGATGATGCGCGCTCCCAGTGTAGGAGTGGCATAATGCTGGGGGTAAGATGCGTGCTCCCAAGGTAGGAGTAGCATAAACGATGAATGGTGAGATGCGTACTCCCAGGGTAGGAGCAGCATGACTGCTTACTTCCGGATTAGAAGCAGCGTATTTGGTGATGTGGATCTTGATCTTAGGGCCACGACAAACCTCTACAAAGGTTCTACAAGTCTTAACCAAACTCAATGCAAGCAAGTAGCTTATATAGAAGGCTTTTGGAAGTTTGATATATATGGCCGTGGTGGGTAATTCAGCACTATTGAGGAGTAGTGACACTATAGTTTTATGACATTTTTCAAAATTAAACCTCTAAGTGCTTTAGATAGAAAGGCATGGAGCATGAGCCGAGAATTATATCACATTTATCAACAACCTAGTCAATATGATGATCCTATTAAGAATGTTTGACCCACAAGAATGATCATGTGCAAAAGTAAAGTTTAGCAAAGCCTCTATCTCTAAATGTCATAGATCAAGCGGTTTTTAAGTTCTAGATGCAAGTCTTCATTTTATTATTATTTTATTTATTTTAAAAACAAATAAGTAAATAATTAAGGAAAAACTAAAAAGAAAGGGAAAGGAGTAGGAGGGACATACCGATGGCAGCAGGTGTTCTGCGTAGAGGCTGGCTGGTGGGCTAGGGGCCAACAGGTCCGGTCGACCGACCTGGACCTGGGCTCCGTGGCCTGGGTTCCGACTCCTCTCGGTCTCCTGGTTAGCGTAGTGTACTCGGTTTGCCGAATTGGCACAAAGTGTCGGTCGGCCGACCGATGGTTCGGGTCGACCTTCGTCGTGCCAACTTGAAAAACCGTCAGCACCTCGAATCCGTGCTTGTTTCACCATTTTTTCGTGTTTCTGGGGAGTCGGCAGACTCCCCCACACTTGGGCTTTGTTCACTATGACACAGCAAAAACGAAGTGAAATGCACATACCCTGCTGGTGGCAAAGTGCACCAACAGGGTTAAACAACCTTTTTCTTTCCAATCTTCCTTTGTATTAAAATCAAATTCATAGGCACTATTACATTGTAATGGGAAATTTAAAATTCAAAAAGGAAATCAACTAAGGGAAATTTTAAAAACAAAAGTGCCTAGTCTCTAAAAACTAATTTATTCTGTGGAGAGGGGATCTCTAGTAGATCCTCCCTACCGATTGCCCTTGCAATCCTCTTGACCTTTGCATTATTGCTAATGCGCAGGTCACAGAATGCATCTAGCATGTCCATGTGGGCAATCCTAAGCTCCGCCACCATCTCCATGAGGGTCTCGTTCTTCTCCCTCAGATTCGCCGTGACACGGAGAAGTTTCTCCATGTCGCTCTTCTCCTCCTCACCCTCAAAGAGCCCGGTGGGCCTCGATGGCGGTGGAGACAAGTGCCTCCGGATGGAGACGCTGGTGGAGTCGTTCGACTCCCTCAGGACCATGCGATCGTCGGAGTCCAATGGTGGGATGAGGGTCTTCCCCATCCCCGGTCCAGGACCCTTGATCCGGCGGAAGTGCGGCGTGCGGGACGGCTCGAAACTTGAGCTACCCCCGGTGTTGGCGGAGACGACGATCGGGGCTTCCCTAGCCCCTACAGGTGGCGTGTTCTTCAACGCCAATTGACCCGTGACGGGTCGCCTTGGCGTGGCGGACCTCGCGGGAGATTTCCCGAGGGTCCTCTTCGGAGTCAGCGAGCGCGATGATGGTCCCGACTGGGCAGGACGCTGGGGGTGGTCGGACGACCACGCCTGCGGGTCGGCCGACCCAAAATGTTGGTCGGCCGACCGGGGGTTTTTTCCCGCCGGGCCTCCCATCGGTGGCACCATGGCCGCCGGCTCGGATCCATCACGTGTACTGCCATGGCATGATCCATGTCGGCAGCGAGCGACCGCAGAGGCATGGGTGAGTCCGGGCGAGGGACGATTTGGTGGTTTCTCGTGGGTGGCGCCATGGCAAGGTGGATGATGATCAAGGGCGGCTCAAGTAGGCAATGGAGGTGATGAACTAGGCTAGAGTGTTGTGGGAAGAGAGGAGAGTCCTAGGGGCCTTTTAAAGGCATGGTGGAGGAGAGGGTTTCGGCGGATTTCGAAAGAATTCGAAAGGGAGCGTCACTATGCCAAAAAAGCTTATCAGTGACGCGTCTAGACAGTCATCAGTGACGCGGAAAAAACGCGTCACTATTTTTGCGTCAGAGATAAGGACAAATTGGTGACGCGTAAAAACGCGTCACTGATAACCCTCTTTGGTGACGCGTGTATCCAAAACGCGTCACTGATAACCCCTATCGGTGACGCGTCCTACCCCAATACGCGTCACTGATAACCATCATCTATCGGTGACGCGTGTATCCAAGACGCGTCACTGATAGCCATCTATCCGTGACACGTCCTACCAATACGCGTCACTAATAACAATTTCAGAAAAATAAAAAAAAATTACGATGATCCTATATATATATTATATAGAATCATAAATATATATATAGGATCATTGTATATATGTGTACATACACACACATCAGACCTGTTACACCATTTTCATGATATCATACAAGAATCAACTTCACAGTAGTAACATACTCTGTATACTAGCTTCAGGAAAAAGAACCTCAACCGATGACTCAATGTTTATTCCATGATATTATACAATTCATCATATAGTATGGAGTCATACAAGAATCAACTTCAGAATAGTAAGAGCAGTAATGTACTCTGTGCCTAACTAGCTTGTTCAGAAAAAAGAAGATAACACAACCAAAGACAGCAAGCATCTGCAGGTCGTGTCTACAAAATGCCTGAAAAGTATACAGGTAAATTCTATTAAGATATCTTGCAACAAGTTATTCATTGCATATAATGCTCCATCCTCCATGTTTTCGCATGGGGAGAACTTACATTTCAAAATTCCAAAAAGGGATGCAAGATGCAAAAACTGCGGGAATGATCTATCCGATGATGATGAATAAATAACTGGCACTGTAAAAATGCTTTCAGAAATAGATTTGGAGAAATAGATTTCTGAACTCAAACCATGGAGAAATAGAAGAAAGATTTCAGAATTAGGAGTTCTGATGGCATTATGTTTCATCCTCAAACAAGCTGCTTATAGAACATGATTATGAATAAGCTACAAGAGTTCACTAGTATGTAAGTCTACTGTCAATGAAAATGAAAATAAGATAGTTCTAGGAGCCACAGTAAAGCAACACAATAAAAAGATAGTGCTAGGTGTCACTGTGAAGAGCACCAACTATGAAGGTTTGCATCAGCACTAAAGCACAGGCCATAGCATACACATTAATTTAATCCAGGCTGTCTAGGAACACAAGTCCAAGATTATTAGAAGTACCTGAGTAATTGGGGTCGAAGAAAATCAATGAGCATGTGCAGACCTGCAAGGACTGCTCTGGCATTTGGACAATCACCTGTAAAAGAGGCATTCTGCTGAACTGATCAAATGCATTTTATAACTAATCCAATTGCTGAATTAAGTATAATGCACATTAGCACTATAATAGTGGCTAGTATAGGTTGCTGGGTTCAGACAAGAAAGAAAATGTTTATGGGTAGAAGAAAATGGCATAGGAGAAAACCTAGCAGGAACCAACAGAAAGATGAGCCAAGCTAGTCTAAGCTAACTAACCACAGTCAAACAATCGCTCATAACTTTAGAACAAATAACTATAGAAGCACTGTGTTTCCGTATATAAATAATTCAAAGTAGTCATTAATTACTTTAAAGTAAAAAAATATGTGTCCTGACAATTCTTGATACATCGATAGATAGTAAAACTGTATCAATTCTTTCAGAATGCATATACACACAAGACATGAAAAACATTAATACCACCTACTATTACAGAGTTACTCAAAAAATCAAACGATCCCAAAATTGAGACTGAGTGCAGCAAAACATTAATATGTACGTCATACTCACATTTTAATTATAGTTCATTTGCCACAGCTTTGATATTGGAGGAATATAGAACGATGAAGATATTCACCTGAACAATGATTTGTTTTCCTCTATTTCCACCATGCATGGATGATCACAAAGAGCAAGAACCTGCAAGCTACCATATATATATAATCAAATATTGAGGAAAATATAGTTTGCAAAAAACTTGCAGGTAAGAAATTAAGGTTACGGCAGCTAGGTAGAGAAAGCATAAGCAGAAAATGGTTACTTAGTATGAAAATCCTAGTATGAAAATCAGTTACCTATGTTTACTTAGACATCTGGCATCCTGCTTGGCTCCAACAAATCAGCAGCAGAAGAATCATATTGCAAGGAAAATATACTTTTCAGCCAATATTTTCTGTCAAAACCATGTAGTGCTTGTTCTATCATCTATGGATATGTTCACAGTAACTAGTTTCAGCAGAGGCACACAAGCAAAACTAACACCATCTTGTTTTTAGGACAGATAGTAGGTATTGACATATCATCAAACACCTAGACTACACGCAGCAGCAGTACAGAGCAACAAGCACGTGGCAGCACAACAAAGCAGTGAGCAGAGCAGATTTCCAGCAGCCAAACTCCAGATGCACAGTAGCAACATGGGGAACGGGGGTGGGTGATAGAGAGGACCTCACCTGGATTCCTTGTACGTTATAACACGACGGCGCCGGCGAGGTCGAAGTACTCAAGGATGACGCTCGAGGATGACGCGAATCCGGTCTCCTTGCCACGAGCAGCCATGGATCTGGCCTCAAATGCACGAGCGGCCGGGGATCTAGCTCACAAGCAAGGCCCCTAATGGCCGCTCAACGCCACCACTTGGCGAAGGGTTAAGATGGCGAAGGACAAGACTGGGTACAGAGGTGCCGCCTGCTGCAAGCACGGGCACGGAGACTAGGGTTGAGGGTACTGACCAAGGCACACGAAGAGCAGAGCCAAGGGCTTTGCCTCGGCTGCCGACGCCGCATCCGCCGTGCTCGCGTGTGCAGCAATCCCCTCCGCCGCAGATGCGAATCAGAGGCGAGGGTTTCGAGCGCGGTGGAGACTGGGGACTAGAAGGGCGTCGTGGCACCCGCTCCCTTCGCTGCATCCACTCCTCCCTTCCCCGGATCCGCTCCTCCCTTCCCCAGATCCGGTCATTCCTTTACTGCCGCCGGCGACGGAGATGGGGGCGGGGCAAGGGCGACTGAACAGGGCAGTGGTGGCGGCGGCGGCGGTGGAGAGGCCTGCTCGTCTTTTTTTTATCTGAGGAAAGTCTTTTCGAGAAAATCTGAGAGAGATGGTGACTTCTTTTTTTAGTAGCACGAGTACAAATAAATAAAAGGGAAAATAATAAAGTTGGTGATTTACGAATCGTGACGCGTGTGATGAAAATGAGTCACAGATACGTGTCTATATCGGTGACACATCTAGGTAAAACGCGTCACAATTCTTATCTGTGACGCGTCTTCTGAACCTGCGTCACCAATACGGTCATCTATCTGTGACGCGCCTGAAAAATATGTGTCACAGTTTTTTATTAGTGACGCGTATTCTGTTCAAGAGTCACAGATATATTGTTATTAGTGACGCGTCTTGTTCCTGAGGCATGGGCAACAGCTAATCGGTGACGCGTCTCGTGAACCCGCGTCACTGATAGATTATCTGTGACGCGTTTCGTTTCTGTGTCACAAATCAAGATGTCACTGATAAGCTTTTTAGCATAGTGCGTCCTGGGAGACGCCTCCCCACCGATCCTACTCCTTCGCCCAGTTCGAATTGGCGAAAAGCCCAGTCGGCCGACTAGGGGTTTTGCCCCGTTTGAGTTCAAATTTGAACTACAGGCTCCCCTAGCCGTTCCAAGGATTTCTGCGAGTTCAAATCGCGAATTCCTTGGTCGGTCGACCGGACCCTAGTTGGGTCTAGTCGACCAGGCTGAGGTCCTGGTTTGGCTGCACCACCCTGGGTTCGAGTGGTTGCCAAAACACAGGTCGGTCGACCTACACCTGGCTCCTAGGGACTAGCTCCCAAGTGCTCAAGTGTTCCTAGAAATTCCTATTCTACCCCTATTTCTAACCAAGCCAAGTTACATGCAGTTTAAGAATTTGTAAAGTATTAAAGCTAGCATGTTAATGAAATAAACATGTAGATTTTAGTGATTAGTATGTAATACAAAATCTATCATGTCTAATTCTTCTTGTACGGAATCATGTTCATAGAAAAGTTTAAGGCGATGACCATTTACCTTGAAGATGTTGCCGTCGTCGTCCTGCAGCGTCACGGCTCCATGTGTCGCGGCGTCGACCACCAGGTACGGGCCTTCCCATTTGCTCCTTAACTTTCCATGGCCAAAGAGTTTGACCCTGGAGTTGAACATGAGTACCTTGTTCCCCGGATGGAACTCTTTTTGCTTGATTCGCTTATCATGCCATCTTTTGGTTTTCTCTTGTAAATTCTGGCATTGTGATAAGCTTGCTCTCTCCATTCCTCCAACTCTGAGATCTGGATCTTCCGATGTTTGCCGGCTGAGGGCAGGTCCATATTCCACCTCTTTATGGCCCAATGTGCCCTATGCTCCAACTCGACGGGCAGGTGGCATGTCTTTCCGTATACAAGCTGGTACGGGGTCATACCGATAGGTGTCTTGTATGCGGTCCGGTATGCCCAGAGTGCATCGGGAAGTCTGTCTTTCCATGCCGATCCCATCTCATTGACAGTCTTCTGCAGAATGTTCTTGATTTGCTTGTTTGAAGTTTCTGCTTGTCCGCTTGTTTGGGGGTGATAAGGTGTACCCACATTGTGCCTTATCCCCATTCCTTTCAGGTACTCTTGTAATCTTCTATCAATGAAATGGCTGTCCCCATCACTGATGACTAGCCTTGGGGTGCCGAACCTTGGGAGGATGGTGTCATGAAACATTGCCTTGGCGTGTTTTGAGTCTGCTGACCTACACGGCATTGCTTCGACCCACTTAGATACATAGTCCACTGCCACCAGGATGTATTCATATCCTTGTGATGGTGGGAATGGACCCATGTAATCTATCCCCCAGACATCAAAGAGCTCCACTTGAAGGTTGTTTGTGAGGGGCATGGCGTCACGGGTATTGATATTCCCATGTCGTTGGCACCTCTCACACCTTTTGATGAAGTCCTTGGTGTCCCAGTACATGGTAGGCCAATAGAATCCACTTTGCCAGATCTTGGCATGGGTTCTAAATGCACCATAATGGCCTCCATATTCAGCCCCATGGCATTTTCTAATAATCTGGATGCCCTCTTCTTTTGGTACACACCGTCTCAGCATCCCATCTTGGCAGACCCTATAGAGGTAAGGGTCGTCCCAAAGATGTGCCTTGCTCTCCTTAATCAGCTTCTTTTTATCTTCCCCCGGAGGTACATAGCCAGAGACCATGTAGTTGACGATGTTTGCGTACCAGGGGCGAGTAGCTGACACCTTGAGAAGTGTGTCGTCCCGAAGACAATCGTTGATAGGCAAACTTTGTTTGTCTTCAACCTGCATCCTAGAAAGGTGGTCTGCGACCGAGTTTTCTACTCCCTTTTTATCTTTTATTTCTAAGTCAAATTCTTGGAGTAGCAGGATCCACCTTATCAATCTTGGTTTAGCGTCTTTCTTAGTAAATAAGTATTTTAGAGCAGCGTGATCGGTGTAAACGATCACTTTTGCTCCTACCGATAAGACCTAAACTTGTCTATAGCAAACACTACGGCTAACGGCTCTTTTTCGGTGGTTGCATAATTAAGCCGAGCTCGGTTAGTGTTTTGCTAGCATAACAGATAGCATGATGCTTCTTATCTCTAGTTTGTCCTAAGACAGCTCCTACAAAAGATAATCACTAGCATCACACATTATCTCAAAGGGAAGCGACCAATCGGGGGTTGTATGATTGGCGCGAGACAAGTGCTTTCTTAAGGTAATAAAATGCATCTAAGCACTCATCATTAAAATCAAAGGGTGCGTCTTTAGCTAGCGAGTTTTGTTAAAGGCCTAGCGATTTGCGAAAAATCTTGTATAAACCTCCTATAAAAACCGGCGTGACCAAGGAAACTACGCACTCCTCTAACATTCGTGGGAGGTGGGAGCTGTTCTATGACCTCTATCTTAGCTCTATCTACCTCTATTCCACGCTCGAACACTCTATGTCCTAACACTATCCCTTCCCTAACCATAAAATGGCATTTTTCCCGTTTAGGATCAAGTGTTTTTCTTCGCATCTTTGTAAGATGCGCTCCAGTTCTCAAGACATCCGTCAAAGGTCTTGCCATAGACGGAGAAGTCGTCCATGAAGACTTCCATGATTTCTTCAATCATGTCTCGAGAAAATGGACATCATGCACCTTTGGAAGGAAGCGGGAGCATTGCATAGGCCAAAAGACATGCGCCTATATGCATATATCCCGTAAGGGCATGTAAATGTCGTCTTACTTTGATCGCTGGGATGGATTGGGATTTGATGATAACCCGAATTCCCGTCAAGGAAACAGAAGAAAGAGTGTTTCGCCAACCGTTCTAGCATCTCATCGATGAATGGTAACGGAAAGTGATCTTTCTTTGTAGCCTTGTTGAGTTTTCGGTAATCTATGCACATCCTCCATCCCGTGATGGTTCGTTGTGGGATTAGTTCGTTATTGTCATTTTTAACGACCGTCATTCCTCCTTTCTTAGGTACTACTTGTACGGGGCTGACCCACTCACTGTTTGGAACAGGGTAGATTATGCTCGCGTGCAAGAGCTTCAAGACCTCCTTCTTTATTACTTCTCTCATTGCATTATTTAGCCTCCTTTGAGGCTCTCTCGAAGGTGTAGCGTCAGGTTCTATTGGGATGCGATGTGTGCAAAGAGCGGGGCTAATCCCCTTAAGGTCTTGGAGGGAGTATCCTAAGACAAATACTTCTCTAGAATGGCGATGAGTCTAGCGGTCTCTTCTTCGAGCTGATCACTAATAATGACTGGTTTGTCTCTATCACTGTTAAGGAAGGCATACCTAAGCCCAGAAGGAAGTGGCTTAAGTTCTATGGAGGGTTTAGGTTGTGGTTCGAATTCATCTAGCTCTAAGGGCTCGTCTAGGTCGGGGTTTGTTTCTGGCTCTTCGATGTAATCCTCAGCCTCTTCTTGAATATCAGGCATTGATGCCTCTATATGGGCTGCCACCATTACCTCCTCTATTGGGTCAATTTTAGGGTGTTGTTCTGATTTGGTATTTATTGAACCGACAAAGGGAACCGAAAGGTTCGTGTTTTCCCTAGTTGACCCCTAACGTACCCGCTCTGAAAGTCACTCAGAAATCTGAGGAGCGGATATCCAATTAACAAGTCAATGTCCTCTACATCAAAGATGTAGAAATTTCGGAGGACATTTACTTTGTTAATGGTGACTAGTGCGTTTCGTGCAAGACCGCAACTCTTGACTAATTTCCCGGATGGTAGTTTGAGAAATTTGTCGGTGGAAGTTAATGGTTCCTCACCGAGGAGTGTTGTTGCTAAAGTTTTAGACATTACATTTGCTCCTACGGCCGGGTCGTAAAGAGATTCGATAGAGATCCTACCTATGACACGGGGAATGGTTGTGAAACGGGAGAGAAGTCTGATGACATCGACGACATCTCTGTTTCCTCGGCCATTCGGCTTGCTCATGACAGAACATTAGCTCTTGGGCGGTTGCCTTAAGGTAACGTGCCTCTAAGCGTGATGAGATGTGTTTATTTGGGCCTCTATCGGGTTTCTTGTGCACGAGTTGGTTCGAGACATTGCCAAAATCGGCAAAAAGGTTTGTCTCGATGTTCAAGGGATATTCCAAGGGGTGAATTACTTCTTCCCTTGGAGGTGTTTGTGGTTCGGGCTCGTCGGCTTGGGTTGTGATATTGGGCTGTCGAGGTTTCGTCCCTAGGGGTTTGGTCTTCCTCGGGGCTTCACTATGATCATCGGTGTAGGGGTATTGTCTAGTATGGTTGCTAGGACTACCTTACCTTCACTAATGGGTAAGTGAAGGAATGCTCCCTTCGAGGCTAGATCTAGGAATTGTGCGGAACTTTGCCTAAGGCCGAGATAAAAGTGTTGCATTAACGTTGGCTCGGGTATGGCTAAGTCTGGACCGGAGGACGTTAAGTCCATGATTCGTGTCCATGCCGCACCTAGAGACTCCTTCTCTTCTTGTTGGAAGTTTAGGATATCTCTGTGGAGACGGGCTACACGGGAGATGGGGAAACAGGTCAGGCAAAATTTGGCTTGTAACTTCTCCCACTCTCCGTCTACACTACCTACGTAACGAGAGTACCAGCGTCTAGCTTTTCCCGTTAAAGAGAACGGAAAAAGCTTCCACTTAAGGGTAACTCGTCTCATCCCCTGGATGTGAATGCACGAGCAGAGTTGCTCGAAATCACGTAAGTGGGTGTATGGGTTTTCATCTCCTTCTCCTGAAAAGGGATTCTCCTGAACCATCGCTATGAGACTCGGGCAAAGTTCATAGCGGGTGGCGTAAATAGCCTGAGAAGAACTAGGCGGCTCCAACTCAGCGCCCGTTGGAGCCGCGTAATCAAAAAGGGTTGTTTGATCCATAGGATAGGTAAATAGGATTCTAATCTAACAAGGATAATTTGACGACTATGGCTCTAGCTAACCAGCTTACCGCTCCCGGCAACGGCGCCGAAATGCTTGTTGACACCGAGATGTGGCAAACGGGATTACATGCAGCGGACGGGTAGTCAATGTAGCACTTCACGGGAGTATTCCGGGTATCGTATTTTCCACGGGGAACGAGAAGTGGACTAACTAGGCCAAGGGATGCCGTCAGTAATGATCAAAGGGCTTAGGATGGGTTCGAGAGGTAATTCTAGTATTCGGTTCTAACTTAGCTTATCCTAAGGGTACGTGAGCACTAACTCTATCTTTCTCGCTAGGCCGAAGGACGATAGGATGCTAAAATAACGCACCTAAAGCGACCCCCAAAGTAGGCCTACAATCTAACCTAACAACACGCTCGGGAGAACTCCAAGGTCCCAACGGAAGGCCGTCACACTACACTTGTGGGCGTTCCCGGGTGCGAGCCCGGACGTTCACACCGCAGGATCTAGTCTAGACACCGCGCCTACACTATCTCTACTACTCTAAACATGGCCAGGGTTTAAAGTACTTCACTCAAGAGCCTGACATACGCCCGCTCAGGAGAGAGCAATGTGCCGACGAAAGGGTGTACACTTAAGATAAACTAAGACAAAGTAAATACGAAAGTACTCGATGAAAGCAACAAGATAGTAAAACTTACTAGAAGACAAGCATCCGTGAGGCACTCCCCGGAAGAAGACTCCCGACAGTAGGGACTCCTCCGCTGGAACTCCTCACTCTCTTCCCTCTATTCTCACACTATAGCTTAATAGTAGCTCTTTCTATGATACATGGTGCCCTTTTGGACTAAGCTAGAGGGGGTATTTATAGGGGAGATGGAGTAGGGTTACTCCGGCGCCACGTCGCCGATCCGCGTGACATCTCTTCTACACCCTTGGATCAAACCGACCTTCCCACCGACTTGAATGGACGATGCTCGGTGTAGGACATGTGGCAGTCATGCAGGAAGGCGGTGGAAGCAAACCGACCTCAAGTGGGGCCCAACCCCCTGGTCGGCCGACCTATGGTTGGCTGACAGGTGGGTCCCATTGGCCTTCTAGAAGGTCCAGGTGGCAGTGGCTAAAGTGCCAAGGTGTCCTGCCACCAAGGGCGGAGTCGGCCGACCTAGCCTTGGGCCTCCGGCCCACGTGGCGGCCTCCGGTGCGATCCCGACTTGTCACTTGTCTTGCTTGCTCGTTTGGAGCTTGCTCAAATTTGCTCCATCCACGCTTGTTCAGGCTTGATTAGTACCTGTTTGTACCTGCATCCAAATAGTGACATGTACATGTGGAACCAAGTGAATTGCACCTATATCACTACTCGTTTCCTGGGTGTAGCTCTTAAATGTGACCAAAGTTGACGGCTTTCATGAGATGAAAACAGGGTCTAAATGCCGTCAACAGCGGCGCACTGAAGAGCGCCGGACGCGTCCGGCGGACAGCGGCGGACACATCCGGCGCGTTGAGGAGCGCTAGCCCGAGGGCAACGGCTCTATTTCGACCTTGGGTCTATAAATAGAGGGTTGGCCGGCTTGGGGAGAGGCTCTTCGCCATTTCTACACACTTGAGCATACTTTGAGCAGGAGAGACACTCCCCCACTCATCTCTTTGATTCCTTTGCTAATCTTGAGAGAGATTTGAGTGAGAACAAGTGATTTGCATTAAGAGTTGCATCTAGAGGCACTTGTTCATCGAGTGAGCTGCGGATTCTTGTTACTCTTCGGTGATTCCCGTCACCGTAGACGGTTTGGAGCAGCGGGTGGTGGTTGAGCTCGACTTGGTGATTGTTCGAGGCCACACCGGGTTCTTGTGAGGGGTTCTTGATCCTTCCCGTGGGAGTTCATGAAAGGATACTCTAGTGGATTGCTCGTGGCTTGTGGATCCTTGTCTTGTGTGGAGATTGCGGCTCCCCATTGGGGTCTTTGGCACCGAGCCAATTGAGCGGGCAACTCACCAAGCAAGTGTATCACCACAACGAGGACTAGCTTGCCGGGAAGCAAGTGAACCTCGGCAAAAAATCATTGTGTTGATTTGTGATTGCCGAGGCTTCGACCTCCATTGTGATTGTGCTTGAGCATCTCTAGGAGATTGGCTTCTACACCGGTGATTGGATATCTTCTACTCTTCACGGTATAACCTTCCATCCTCTCATTACTTATCGCATAGTAGAATTGCTTGTTGTGGTCGGTCGGGAACCACTCTTTGAGTAGCTTAAATCCCGTGGGTAGAACTACTTGTTGTGGTCGGTCGGGAACCACTCATTGTGTAGAGTAAATCCAAAGGGGTAGAATTGCTTGGTTGGTTTCGGTGAACCGACATTGTGTAGCTTGATCACCGTTGTTGTGTGTGCATTTAATTTGAGTAGCCTTGCTTGGTAGGACAACTTGCATAGAGTAGTTGAAGCACTTGCTTTGCACATTTGCCGCCTTGCTATCTAATTGGGTTGTCTAGTATTCTTGCTAGAAATTTTATTAGGCTATTCACCCCCCTCTAGCCATTGTGACCTTTCAACCGGTTCAAGCACACTCGTACCCCATGGTTAAGCCATTTTGATGCCTCTCACCTCTCCACCATACAGTTTTCCATCACCCGAGAGCCTGAAGGGCCCTTAACCATGGCTCCACAGCTCCAAAACTGCCATATTTGCACACACGACCATGGTGCCGCACGGTCGGTTCCAACGCGTCCTATGGCTCCCGGCACTGAGTCAAGCATGCCCGTACGCCATGGTTAAGGCATTTTGACACCTCGGCCTCTACCATAGCATTTGCCGTCGCTCGAGAGCCTGAACGGCCCTTAACCTCGGCTCCACGGCTCTAGAACTGCCATATTTGCACACACGACTTTGCTGCTGCACGGCCGGTTCCTGCACGTCCTACGGCTCCTCGCACCAAGTCAAGCACGCCCATGCGCCATGGTTAAGGCATTTTGACACCTCTGGCCTCTCCACCACAGCATTTGTTGCCGCCCGAGAACCCAAATGGCCCTTAACCATGGCTCCACAGCTCTAGTACAGCCATATTTGCACACACGACTATGCTACCGCACAGCCGGTTCCTGCGTGTCCTACAGCTCTCGACACTAGGTCAAGCACGACCGTATGCCATGGTTAAGGCATTTTCACGCCTCTGGCCTCACCACCACAATGTTTGTCATCACCCGAGATCCCGAACGGCCCTTAACTATAGCTCCATGACTCCAGAACATCCATAATTGCACACACGACTGTGCTGCCGCACGGCTGGATCCTGTGCATCCTAGGGCTCTCAGCACCGGGTCAAGCATGCCCCTACGCCATGGTTAAGCCATTTTGATGCCTCTCACCTCTCCACCATAGAGTTTTCCATCACCCGAGGGCCTGAAGGGCCCTTAACCACGGCTCCACGGCTCCAAAACTGCCATATTTGCACACACAACCATGTCGCCGCATGGTCGATTCCAACGCGTCCTATGGCTCCCGGCACTGAGTCAAGCATGCCCGTATGCCATGGTTAAGGCATTTTGACATCTCTGGCCTCTCTACCACAGCGTTTGCCATAGCTCGAGAGCCTGAACGGCCCTTAACCTTGGCTCCATGGCTCCAGAACTGCCATATTTGCACACACGACTCTGCTTCCGCACGGCTGGTTCCTGCGCATCCAACGGCTCCTGGCACCAAGTAAAGCACGCCTATGCGCCATGGTTAAGGCGTTTTGACACCTCAGGCCTCTACAGCACAGCGTTTGTTGCCGCCCGAGAACCCGAATGGCCCTTAACCATGGCTCTACAGCTCTAGAACTGCCATATTTGCACACACGACTATGCTACCGCACAGCCAGTTCCTGCGTGTCCTACAGCTCTCGGCACTAAGTCAAGCACGACCGTATGCCATGGTTAAGGCATTTTGATGCCTCTAGCCTCACCACCACAATGTTTGTCATCACCCGAGAGCCTGAACAGCCCTTACCAACAGCTCCACGACTCCAGAACTTCCATATTTGCACACACGACTGTGCTGCCGCACGGCCGGATCCTTTGCATGCTACGGCTCTCGGCACCGGGTCAAGCACGCTCCTACCCCATGGTTAAGCCATTTTGATGCCTCTCACCTCTCCACCATAGAGTTTTCCATCACTCGAGAGCCTGAAGGGCCCTTAACCACGGCTCCACAGCTCCAAAACTGCCATATTTGCACACACGACCATGCAGCCGCACGGTCGGTTCCAACGCGTCCTATGGCTCCCGGCACTAATTCAAGCATGCCCATACGCCATGGTTAAGGCATTTTGACACCTCTGGCCTCTCTACCATAGCGTTTGCCATCGCTCGAGAGCCTGAACGGCCCTTAACCACGGCTCCACGGCTCTAGAACTGCCATATTTGCACACACGACTTTGCTGCCGCACGGCCGGTTCCTGCGCGTCCTACGGCTCCTGGCACCAAGTAAAGCACGCCCATGCGCCATGGTTAAGGCATTTTGACACCTCTGGCCTCTCCAGCACAGCGTTTGTTGCCACCCGAGAACCCGAATGGCGCTTAACCAAGGCTCCACATCTCTAGAACTGCCATATTTGCACACACGACTATGCTACCGCACAGCCGGTTCCTGCGTGTCCTACAGCTCTCGACACTAGGTCAAGCACGACCGTATGCCATGGTTAAGGCATTTTCACGCCTCTGGCCTCACCACCACAATGTTTGTCATCACCCGAGAGCCCGAATAGCCCTTAACTATAGCTCCACGACTCCAGAACATCCATAATTGCACACACGACTGTGCTGCCGCACGGCCGGATCCTGTGCATCCTATGGCTCTCAGCACCGGGTCAAGCATGCCCCTACGCCATGGTTAAGCCATTTTGATGCCTCTCACCTCTCCACCATAGAGTTTTCCATCACCCGAGAGCCTGAAGCGCCCTTAACCACGGCTCCACGGCTCCAAAACTGCCATATTTGCACACACAACCATGTTGCCGCATGGTCGATTCCAACGCGTCCTATGGCTCCCGGCACTGAGTCAAGCATGCCCGTATGCCATGGTTAAGGCATTTTGACACCTCTGGCCTCTCTACCATAGCATTTGCCATAGCTCGAGAGTCTGAACGGCCCTTAACCTTGGCTCCATGGCTCCAGAACTGCCATATTTGCACACATGACTTTGCTTCCGCACGGCCGGTTCCTGCGCGTCCAACGGCTCCTGGCACCAAGTAAAGCACGCCCATGCGCCATGGTTAAGGTGTTTTGACACCTCGAGCCTCTCTAGCACAGCGTTTGTTGCCGCCCAAGAACCCAAATGGCCCTTAACCATGGCTCTACAGCTCTAGAACTGCCATATTTGCACACACGACTATGCTACCGCACAGCCAGTTCCTGCGTGTCCTACAGCTCTCGGCACTAAGTCAAGCACGACCGTATGCCATGGTTAAGGCATTTTGACACCTCTGGCCTCACCACCACAGTGTTTGTCATCACCCGAGAGCCTGAACGGCCCTTAACAACAGCTTCACGACTCCAGAACTTCCATATTTGCACACACGACTGTGCTACCGCACGGCCGGATCCTTTGCATGCTACGGCTCTCGGCACCGGTTCAAGCACGCTCGTATCCCATGGTTAAGCCATTTTGATGCCTCTCACCTCTCCACCATAGAGTTTTCCATGACCCAAGAGCCTGAAGGGCCCTTAACCACGGATCCACAGCTCCAAAACTACTATATTTGCACACACGACCATGCTGCCGCACGGTCGGCTCCAACACGTCCTATGGCTCCTGACACTGAGTCAAGCATGCACATACGCCATGGTTAAGGCATTTTGACACCTCTGGCCTCTCTACCATAGCGTTTGCCATCGCTCGAGAGCCTGAAAGGCCCTTAACCTCGACTCCACCGCTACAGAACTGCCATATTTGCACACACGACTTTGCTGCCGCACGGCCGGTTTCTGCACGTCCTACAGCTCCTTGCACCAAGTCAAGCATGCCCACGCGCCATGGTTAAGGCGTTTTGACACCTCTGGCCTCTCCACTACAGTGTTTTTTGTCGCCCGAGAACCCGAATGGCCCTTAACCATGGCTCCACTCTAGAACCGCCATATTTGCACACACGACTATGCTACCGCCAGCCCGGTTCCTCGCGTGTCCTACGACTCTCGGCACTAGGTCAAGCACGACCGTATGCCATAGTTAAGGCATTTTGATGCCTCCGGCCTCACCACCACAATGTTTGTCATCACCCGAGAGCCCGAACGGCCCTTAACCACAACTCCATGACTCTAGAACTTCCATATTTGCACACACGACTGTGCTGCCGCACGGCCCGATCCTGGGCATCCTATGGCTCTCGGCACCGGGTCAAGCATGCCCGTACGCCATGGTTAAGCCATTTTGATGCCTCTCGCCTCTCCACCATAGAGTTTTCCATCGCTCGAAAGCCTGAAGGGCCCTTAACCATGGCTCCACGGCTCCAAAACTACCATATTTGCACACACGACCATGCAGCCGCACGGTCGGTTCCAACGCGTCCTATGGCTCCCGGCACTGAGTCAAGCATGCCCGTACGCCATGGTTAAGGCATTTTGACACCTCTGGCCTCTCTACCATAGCATTTGCCATCGCTCAAGAGCCTGAACAGCCCTTAACCTCGGCTCCATGGCTCTAGAACTGCCATATTTGCACACACGACTTTGCTGCCGCACAGCCGGTTCCTGCGCGTCCTACGGCTCCTCGCACCAAGTCAAGCACGCCCATGCGCCATGGATAAGGCATTTTGACACCTCTGGCCTCTCAACAACAATGTTTGTTGCCGCCCAAGAACCCGAATGGCCCTTAACCATGGCTCCACAGCTCTAGAACTGCCATATTTGCACACACGACTTTGCTACTGCACAGCCGGTTCCTGCGTGTCCTACAGCTCTCGGCACTAGGTCAAGCACGACCGTATGCCATAGTTAAGGCGTTTTGACGCCTCTAGCCTCACCACCACAATGTTTGTCATCGCCCAAGAGCTCGAACGGCCCTTAACCATAGCTCCATGACTCCAAAACTTCCATATTTGCACACACGACTGTGCTGCCGCACGGCCGGATCCTGTGCATCCTATGGCTCTCGGCACTGGGTCAAGCATGCCCGTACGCCATGGTTAAGCCATTTTGATGCCTCTAACCTCTCCACCATAGAGTTTTCCATCACCCGAGAGCCTGAAGGGCCCTTAACCACGGCTCCACGGCTCCAAAACTGCTATATTTGCACACACAACCATGCTGCCGCACGGTCAGTTCCAACACGTCCTATGGCTCCTGGCACTGAGTCAAGCATGCCCATACGCCATGGTTAAGGCATTTTGACACCTCTGGCCTCTCTACCATAGCGTTTGCCATAGCTCGAGAGCCTGAATGGCCCTTAACCTCGGCTCCACGGCTCCAGAACTGCCATATTTGCACACACGACTTTGCTGCCGTACGGCCGGTTCCTGCGCGTCCTACGGCTCCTCACACCAAGTCAAGCACGCCCACGCGCCATGGTTAAGACGTTTTGACACCTCTGGCCTCTCCAGCATAGCGTTTGTTGCCGCCCGAGAACCCGAATGGCCCTTAACCATGGCTCCACAGCTCTAGAACTGCCATATTTGCACACACGACTATGCTACCGCACAGCCGGTTCCTGCGTATCCTACAGCTCTCGACACTAGGTCAAGCACGACCGTATGCCATGGTTAAGGCATTTTCACGCCTCTGGCCTCACCACCACAATGTTTGTCATCACCCGAGAGCTCGAACGGCCCTTAACTATAGCTCCACGACTCCAGAACATCCATAATTGCACACACGACTGTGCTGCCGCACGACCGGATCCTGTGCATCCTACGGCTCTCGGCACCAGGTCAAGCATGCCCGTACGCCATGGTTAACCAATTTTGATGCCTCTCACCTCTCCACCATAGAGTTTTCCACCACCCGAGAGCCTGAAGGGCCCTTAACCACGGCTCCACGGCTCCAAAACTGCCATATTTGCACACACGACCATGCTGCCGCACGGTCGGTTCCAACGCGTCCTATGGCTCCCGGCACTGAGTCAAGCATACCCGTACGCCATGGTTAAGGCATTTTGACACCTCTTGTCGACGAAATATCGGCGATAGTCCGACCAGGGGTATGCCCTGACCGGTAATGGATTGGCGGAAGGCGCACCGAGGTTGCGAGCAAGATGTAAACAGGGAGCAATCACACAAGGTTTACCCAGGTTCGGGCCGCTATGAAGCGTAATACCCTACGTCCTGCTCTCTGTTTCGATTATGATGTGGATATATGAGTCTGTGCGTTATGCCGGATTCTCGTCCTTCCGGCATGGGGGTCCTTGCTCTCCTTATATATTACGGGAGCAAGGTTACAAGTCGGAACTAGCCTATCTCGGTACTAAGTTTACATACTTTACAAGTCTAAAATTTCCTATCTCGGCTAGGTCTTGTCCTCCTTGTCGGTCTTCGATATTATTGCCCTTTTTAGGTTGTCCGACCCGCCCGAGCCGATCGGCCTTGGAGCTTGATGGGCCGGCCTGGTGATAGCATGTCGGCCCAAACTAGGCCGTGTGGGTATATGGAGTTTATACCTCCACAGCTAGTCCCCGAGCATCATGGATCTTGAGGAAGAAAACGCCGTCTTGCTTGGCTGAATGAGAAAGGGTGGTCGGACACACGTTCGACATGTGGTCCGAGCAGGGCTAGAGGACCGTCTAGTGCTTCCGACCACACTTTGCTTGCACTTGGTTGACGTTGTCGGTTTTGACCGAAAGATTTATGATGCTCCTGAAAAAAGAAAAAAGAATTTTGGAAGGGTCCCAAATCTGGAGACGTGGGCCCTCGTTAGTGTGTGATGCCTGCCATCACATGGTATCTGTCGTGATTGGTTAGTGCCTTAGCTCAGTTTTGAAACTAAACTCTTTGTGAAGAGAAAGGATCAGGCCGAGTCATGCAAAATGACGTGGGCCCACGTAGTCCCCGAGGTTGCTGTAAGATAGTATATGTTGCAGCAAGCTCTAAAAAGAAGGATCTAGCCCATGTCACCTCTCAGGTGATGTGGGCCCACGTAGTCCCCGAGCCCGAGATGAGGTGGAACACGTTATGTCGTGGTCTTAAGAAAGAAGACAAACCGATCATTGTGTCGTGCTCTATGTGTTTCCGACCACTCTTTGAGTGAGACCGAGCAGCCAAATTTCATTTGGGCGGTCGGTTTGAACCATGCCATGACTTTGTCATGATTAAGCTAAGATAGCTTTGCTACTTAACTCGCCCCCGTGGTGGCCGTGAGACCATGGTTTTGAATCTAAACCCATAAAAATAGCTTAGCTATTTGTGCGCCGAATAACCGTATCATTGGCCAAAAATCCCAAATTTCACTGTCGGATTTGAAATGTTGGTGCTATACCGTCGCTATACCGTAACTTGTGGATCAGCTTCTTCGAGTTGTTGCCGCAAAGAGAAAATTTTGTATGAGTGAATGTTTTGATGAGGTGTTCTAAACCGTATTGATTTGATATGATCTATGACATAGAGTTGTATCAAAATGTGGTTTTTGAGAATGGTTTTTAGTAATCGCCTCTCCTTAGAGTTAATCAAATCCGCAGTGTGTAGGTGACCTATAGTGAATAGCGCGTTTGGCCGAATCACTTAGGGCCCTATTTCCATTGGAGGCGACACGACACCCCCGTGTTGTATAGCGTTGAGCCGTGAACACGTAGCGGGGTTGATCGAGACAAGCACGCCGATTGTTTTTGTTGGAGGGGTGACGTACTTGGCCATTTGATACAAAGAAAAAGGTGTTTTTATCTTTGTAAAGAGTTTTTCGAACGTACTTTGTAGTAGTTCGTATGAAGAAATCTTTTGTGAAAAAAGATCAGAGAAGGCATGTATGTTAAGTTACGAGAGCACTTATCTGTATTTTGTTGTAGGCCACTGTCTTCCCAATGTGGACTTTTGATCATGCCTTTGTTCCTGAAAGAATGGTCATAAGGTGTATAAAATTCTGTTATGCAGAAGGTAGGTCATGCTTATTACAAGTTTGGAAGAAAAAATTGCTAGCTACACTAGTCTCTTTCTCATTCAAGAGCCGACTGTGCCTTGGGGATTAGATGATCCTAAACAAACAAATATGCGGTCTTGCCGGAATGTTTGGAGCCCTTCTCCTTTGGGAGCGACCGCCGGCGCACTCGTGTTTGTGTAGCGTTGAGCCGTGAACACGTAGCGAGTGAAACCGAGACAAGGCATTCCTGGTTTGCTTCGTGTTTGAGGTAAGAAATTTGTGAAAACTCGGTTTTTCTAAAGTGTGGTCTTTTTGAAACGGGTGAACCGAAAAAATAAAAAATTTGTTAGAGATGTTGGATACTTATCTTTTGTCCGTCGTGGTACGTCATGATTGCGTACGGGGCGAAAATATTCGGTGGCTGATGCAACCGTACATCAGCGACCGGGTTGTCACGTCAAACCAGCGTACGGTTTTTTTTTTTTTTTTTTTTTTTTTTTTGGTCAAGTCAATTCTTGCTGATGTGGTGGGTCCATTGTGTCGGTGTCTCAATCGCTCCACCTTCCTGACGTCGTGCATCAGCGAGCGCTCGGGGGTTCCCGATGTGAGGGAAGGTATAAATGCACGTCGTCGAGTGGAGCGGTTTTCGTCGCTTCGTGTTCTTGGGGAACGAGAGGGTCGCGCGGTTTTGATTACCCATGATCTCGTCGGTTGCCTTCTCGAGTCCTCCGGCACTTCTATAAATCGTGGCCTTGTCTTGGGAGTTCTGTACACGCCGCGCATTTTCTGTTCCTGCTCTTCTCTTCCTTGCTCTCAAAAAAAAAAAACCTAGGGTTTTAGATCGCATTTGCTCGCCGCCACCGTCTGCGAGATGGATCGCCGTCACGGTAAGCGCCCGGCGGGGGAGGAGGAGTCGGTGAACTCCCCCCGGGAGGTGAGGCCGCGGAGGAGGTGAGCTTTGATTGGAGTTTTTCTTGATTAATCTTGAGGTTTTCTTCTTTTGATGTAACCGCAACTCGTCGTTCACAATGTAGGTACACCCTCCTCACCATTGGAGGTGCGGCGGGCACCTCTGCTGCAGGCGCCGCCGAGGCGGCGAGGAGGGCGGCGGAGGAGCCGCAGGCGGCGCCGGGGGGTGTGGCCCCCGAGCAGGTGGCTCCGGTCATGGAGGCCGGGGCCATTGTTGCTTGCGGCGGAGCGGTGGCTCCCCGTCGTGGGCGGAGGCGGCGATGGCGGCCGCCAATGCCTCCACCGCGCGTTCGTTGAGCAGTTTCTCAACGAACTCCTTGGTGTCGACGCTCGACCGCTGTCGGGCGGAGCTGGAACGCATCAGGAACCTCTACTCAGAGGCCACCAAGCAGCTGGGACAGGCGGAGGCGAACGCCGACCTGTTCCTGAACGCACTCTCCTCCGCCCAGGAGGAGCTGGAGGCGGAGAAGCAGCGGGCCGCCGATTTCGACGCCGAAGCCAACGCCGCCGTCAATGAGGCGGCGGACGAGAGGCTGGCCCGCAAGGTCCAGGTGGACACGCTGCTTCGGCAGCGCGAGGCTGCCGACATCAGGGTCGGCGGTGAGTGTCGATTTCTCCGTTTGTTCATACGCCCTGGATTGTGCTTGTTGTTCTAAAATGTACTCGTTTTTGCGGGGCCGACGGAGCACCGGAGCAAGCGAGGGCAGGAGGCCGCCCATGCCGCGGCAGACGCGGTGAACGCCTAGGGCGGCGATGTCATCGCGCGGTTGGCGGCGATCCCCGGCCAAGTGGCCGCGGTGGCGGTTCATGGAGTTCGCCATGGTGCTGCTGCCGCTTATGCCACCGTTGACGCCATCTCGGGCGTTGATGTCCGTGGCATGGAGTTGTCGGTGGCGGCGCATGACGCCATGGAGGGCGGCGCCGTCGAGTTCACCGGGGCGGCGGAGGCTGTCGTCACCGCGACTCCTGTCGACCTGGTGGTCGGCAAGCTGTTCGGGGATGACTAGATTGCTGTAGATGCAATCAGTCCCCCGTTTGTAAAAAATTTTATCTTTTTAATGAAAAGGAGTGGATCCTTTGAGATGTGTCCTGTGCCGGAATCCTTCGAGATTCCTTTTATTTATCTCTTTGTTTTGATCCGTTTTATGACTTCGTCACGTTTATGCCGTAGGATTTTATTTCAGGATTTTGAATCCTCTGTTTAGAGAATGTCGTAACGCGTCAGATCTGAGGAATGATTTTCCTTTAAATGACAAGAAAAATTCATGTGCTCAAGTGTTTGACACGAAAACTTGAGTTCTTATTATAAAATAGTACACATTAGATTGCTTTTTGTCATTTGGAATGACTTACAACGATGTGTACGACTGACGCTAACTCAAACCTTGAAAGGGAAATCCTCTAAAAAAGAAAAACTTGTGCTGATAAAAGAGGAGGACGTATCTCTCAATCTTTTTAGTTTTCCGGCTCTGCTTCTCCTTTTTCCAAGTTGTGAATCATGACCGGATCTTCTTCGGTGCAGAGCAATAGGTCGTCATCGTCCAGGACTTGATCGTCGCGGCGTCGGGCGTGGTCGGATATGGTTATCCCGTTCCGAGTAGTATTAAGATTGTCCTTTTTTGGAAAAGGTACATCTGTAAAAGAGTCTAAGGAGCTTGAATTCTTCTCAAACTGGCTTCCTTGTTCTACTACTTCATACCACTCGCCATTTATGAACATGCCTTCGGATGTTTTGCGTCCTGGTGATCGGACTGTTCTGATGCGCCGAAGATTGGCTGGGTTCGTTGGATTAGGGAATATGTGCTCGGTGTGCGGCGGTATCCCGTCCTCAGGAGGAGTTGGACTAGGGAGCCTCCAGTTTGGTTCTCTGGTCTGCAAATTGTCCAAGAAGGGAGTGATGAATCCATTACGGTTTGTTTGAACAGATGGAACCATCCGTCTAGGAGGAGGGCTCTGAGCACATTTGTATACAGTAGTCATCTGAGTTGGCTGCTGGGTGCAACCATGAGGCTCATCAATGTCAGGTAAGTCCCTTGTATCTTCCCTTAATGGGCTCTTGCCGGTTCTGCGGCGATTTTCTCTGATTGCTGCCATGTGTTTCTGATGTGCTTCCCTTCGTTTTCTTTCTACATCTTGGTGTCGGTCAGCAAGTGCCCTGGCCCTGCGTGCCGATGCCATTGTCATTGAAGGGGATTGAGTTGAACGTGCTCGTGGTCGTTTAGCTCTTTGCTCTGTTGCGTTTGCCATGGCAGCCAATACCTCTTGCCGCCGCCTTTCCCTTTGTTCATCACGACGAAGGGCAGCAGCTAGCTCGGTGCGTTCTGCGAACAACCGGGCGTTAGATGTATTGTTTTGTGGAGATCGTTCTTGCTGCGTTGCCATAGTAGGCGCAGCTGGCGGGTTCCGACCGGTTCGTCGGATTTCATCGACGTCGCCGTCGTTCGTTTCGACGGCGTTTACGCGCGTATCTTGTTGACACGTAACTCCGACTTGGTACATTGTTTCGGGTAGTTTGTGTTGTCCGATCTGGACTCGTTGTTGTCCCGTGAGGCTTGTTGTGAAGTCCTCTCTCGCATCTTGTATGTTGGCCGGATTCTCCCGCCGTATGTTGCTCGGTTGGCCTCTCCGACCACCGCGCATGATGATCGACCGTGGTCGGAGCCGCAGGTGAGTTTCTCGCCGCCATCCGGCCGTGTATGGTTGCCACGAGGATTTGTTGGAACTCGTCATTGTAGATTCATCGGCTGCAAACGTGGCCGCTCGGGGCGTCCGAAAGTGACTCTACGATGGTTGTTCTGCCTTCGTGTCAACGGATTAGTGATTTGTTGTCGCGCGAGTTGTAGATCGCGCCTAACGCGTCGTCGGAGCGACTCGAAGTTGGCATGGGTTTCGGTCAACCTCATGTCTTGTTGATGGATCAAATGGAGTAGATCCGTGTTGCGACATGTCTCCTTTGGTTGGGACCGGCCGGAGGTGTTGACAACGTGCCATCAACTATCGGTGGTGGATTGGTTGGGACCGCAATGGTGGTCACCGGGATGAATTGGATCTGATTTGGCGCAGCCACCATTGTTGGTGCCATTGTCGGCGTGATAGCCGAGGCGTAAGAGTCGTAGTAGCGGTTCTTTGAGTTGGAAGTCCAGTGAACGTTCCGGTTGAAGGTGAGGCCGGCTTCGAAAGTCATGGAAGCCGGGGAAGGAAACCATCTTGATCGACGTAAAATCTCGGTGCGCACCCCCTACCTTCGGCGCGCCACGTCGACGGCCAAAATATCGGCGATAGTCCGACCGAGGGGTATGCCCCGACCGGTAATGGATTGGCGGAAGGCGCACCGAGGTTGCGAGCAAGATGTAAACAGGAGCAATCACACAAGGTTTACCCAAGTTCGGGCCGCTATGAAGCGTAATACCCTACGTCCCCGCTCTCTGTTTCGATTATGATGTGGATATATGAGTCCGTGCGTTATGCCGGATTCTCGTCCTTCCGGCATGGGGGTCCTTGCTCTCCTTATATATTACGGGGAGCAAGGTTACAAGTCGGAACTAGCCTATCTGGTACTAAGTTTACATACTTTACAAGTCTAAACTTTCCTATCTCAGCTAGGTCTTGTCCTCCTTGTCGGTCTTCGATATTATTGCCCTTTTTAGGCTCTCCGACCAGCCTGAGCTGATCGGCCTTGGAGCTTGATGGGCCGGCCTGGTGATAGCATGTCAGCCCAAACTAGGCCGTGTGGGTATATGGAGTTTATACCTCCACACCTCTGGCCTCTCTATCATAGCGTTTGCCATTGCTCGAGAGCCTGAACGGCCCTTAACCTCGGCTCCACGGCTCCAGAACAGCCATATTTGCACACACGACTTTGCTGCCGCACGGCTGGTTCCTGCACGTCCTACGGCTCCTGGCACCAAGTAAAGCATGCCCATGCACCATGGTTGAGGCATTTTGACACCTCTGGCCTCTCCAGCACAGCGTTTGTTGCCGCCCAAGAACCCGAATGGCCCTTAACCATGGCTCCACAGCTCTAGAATTGCCATATTTGCACACACGACTATGCTGCCGCACGGCCGGTTCCTGCGTGTCCTACAGCTCTCGGCACTAAGTCAAGCACGACCGTATGCCATGGTTAAGGCATTTTGACACCTCTGGCCTCACCACCACAATGTTTGTCATCACCCGAGAGCCCGAACAGCCCTTAACAACAGCTCCACGACTCCAGAACTTCCATATTTGCACACACGACTGTGCTGCCACACGGCCGGATCCTTTGCATTCTACGGCTCTCGGCACCGGTTCCAGCATGCTCGTACACCATGGTTAAGCCATTTTGATGCCTCTCACGTCTCCACCATAGAGTTTTCCATCACCCGAGAGCCTGAAGGGCCCTTAACCATGGCTCAACGGCTCCAAAACTGCCATATTTGCACACACGACCATGCTGCCGCACGGTCGGTTCCAATGCGTCCTATGGCTCCCGGCACTGAGTCAAGCATGCCCGTACGCTATGGTTAAGGCATTTTGACATCTCAGGCCTCTCTACCATAGCGTTTGCCATCGCTCAAGAGCCTGAACGGCCCTTAACCTCGGCTCCACGGCTCCAGAACTGCCATAATTGCACACACGACTTTGCTGCCGCACGGCCGGTTCCTGCGCATCCTACGGCTCCTCGCACCAAGTCAAGCACGCCCATGCGCCATGGTTAAGGAGTTTTGACACCTATGGCCTCTCCAAAATAGTGTTTGTTGCCGCCCAAGAGCCCGAATGGCCCTTAACCATGGCTCCACGGCTCTAGAACTGCCATATTTGCGCACACAACTATGCTACTGCATAGCCGGTTCCTGCGTGTCCTACAGCTCTCGGCACTAGGTCAAGCACGACCGTATGCCATAGTTAAGGCATTTTGACGCCTCTGGCCTCACCACCACAATGTTTGTCATCACCCAATAGCCCGAACGGCCCTTAACCACAGCTCCATGACTCCAAAACTTCCATATTTGCACACACGACTGTGCTGCCGCACGGCCGGATCCTGTGCATCCTATGGCTCTCGGCACCGGGTCAAGCATGCCCGTATGCCATGGTTAAGCCATTTTGATGCCTCTCACCTCTCCACCATAGAGTTTTCCATCACCCGAGAGCCTGAAGGGCCCTTAACCACGGCTCCATGGCTCCAAAACTGCCATATTTGCACACACAGCCATGTTGCCGAACGGTCGGTTCCAACGCATCCTATGGCTCCCAGCAGTGAGTCAAGCATGCCCGTATGCCATGGTTAAGGCATTTTGACATCTCTGGCCTCTCTACCATATCATTTGCCTTAGCTCGAGAGCCTGAACAGCCCTTAACCTCGACTCCACGGCTCTAGAACTGCCATATTTGCACACACGACTTTGCTGCTGCACGGCTTGTTCCTGCGCGTCCTACGGCTCTTGGCACCAAGTGAAGCACGCCCATGCGCCATGGTTAAGGCATTTTGACACCTCTGGCCTCTCCAGCACAGCGTTTGTTGCCGCCTGAGAACCCGAATGGCCCTTAACCATGGCTCCAAAGCTCTAGAACTGCCATATTTGTACACACGATTATGCTACCGCACAGCCGGTTCTTGCGTGTCCTACAGCTCTCGGCACTAGGTCAAGCACGACCGTATGCCATGGTTAAGGCATTTTGACGCCTCTGGCCTCACCACCACAATGTTTGTCATCACCCGAGAGCCCGAATGGCCCTTAACAATAGCTCCACGACTCCGAACTTCCATATTTGCACACACGATTGTGCCGCCACACGGTCGGATCCCGTGCATCCTATGGCTCTCGGCACCGGTCAAGCATGCCCGTACGCCATGGTTAAGCCACTTTAATGCCTCTCACCTCTCCACCATAGAGTTTTCCATCACCCGAGAGCCCGAAGGGCCCTTAACCATGGCTCCACGGCTCCAAACCGCCATATTTGCACACACAACCATGTTGCCGCACGGTCGGTTCCAACGCATCCTATGGCTCCCGGCACTGAGTCAAGCATGCCCGTACGCCATGGTTAAGGCATTTTGACATCTCTGGCCTCTCTACCATAGCATTTGCCATAGCTCGAGAGCCTGAACGGCCCTTAACCTCGGCTTCACGGCTCCAGAACTGCCATATTTGCACACACGACTTTGCTGCCGCACGGCTGGTTCCTGCGCGTCCTACGGCTCCTCGCACCAAGTCAAGCACGCCCATGCGCCATGGTTAAGGCGTTTTGACACCTCTGGCCTCTCCAGCACAGCGTTGGTTGCCGCCCAAGAACCCGAATGGACCTTAACCATGGCTCCGCAGCTCTAGAACTGCCATATTTGCACACACGACTATGCTACCGCATAGCCGGTTCTTGCGTGTCCTCTGACTCTCGGCACTAGGTCAAGCACGACCGTATGCCATAGTTAAGGCGTTTTGATGCCTCTAGCCTCACCAACACAATGTTTGTCATCACCTGAGAGCCCGAACGGCCCTTAACCACAGCTCCATGACTCCAAAACTTCCATATTTGCACACACGACTGTGCTGCCGCACGGTCGGATCCTGTGCAACCTATGGCTCTCGGCACCGGGTCAAGCATGCACGTACGCCATGGTTAAGCCATTTTGATGGCTCTCACCTCTCCACCATAGAGTTTTCCATCACTCGAAAGTCTGAAGGGCCCTTAACCACGGCTCCACGGCTCCAAAACTACCATATTTGCACACACGACCATGCTGCCGCACGGTCGATTCCAACGCGTCCTATGGCTCCCGACACTGAGTCAAGCATGCCCGTACGCCATGGTTAAGGCATTTTGACACCTCTAGCCTCTCTACCATAATGTTTGCCGTTGCTCGAGAGCCTGAACGGCCCTTAACCTCGGCTCCACGGCTCCAGAACTGCCATATTTGCACACATGACTTTGCTGGCGCATGGCCGGTTCCTGCGCGTCCTACGGCTCCTCGCACCAAGTCAAGCACGCCCATGCGCCATGGTTAAGGCATTTTGACACCTTTGGCCTCTCCACCATACTGTTTGTTGCCGCCCGAGAACCCGAATGGCGCTTAACCATGGCTCCACAGCTCTAGAACTGCCATATTTGCACACACGACTATGCTACCGCATAGCCGGTTCTGCGTGTCCTATGCTCTTGGCACTAGGTCAAGCACGACCGCATGCCATAGTTAAGGTGTTTCGACGCCTCTAGCCTCACCACCACAATGTTTGTCATCACCCGAGAGCCTAAATGGCCCTTAACCATAGCTCCATGACACCCGTAACTTCCATATTTGCACACACGATCGTGCCGCCGCACGGCCGGATCCCCGTGCATCCTATGGCTCTCGGCACGGGTCAAGCATGCCCGTACGCCATGGTTAAGCCATTTTGATGCCTCTCACCTCTCCACCATAGAGTTTTCCATCACCCAAGAGCCCGAAGGGCCCTTAACCATGGCTCCACGGCTCCAAAAGCGCCATATTTGCACACACGACCATGTTGCCGCACGGTCGGTTCCAACGCGTCCTATGGCTCCGACACAGAGTCAAGCATGCCCGTACGCCATGGTTAAGACATTTTGACACCTCGGCCTCTCTACCATAGCATTTGCCATAGCTCGAGAGCCCGAACGGCCCTTAACCTCGGCTCCACGGCTCCGAGCCGCCATATTTGCACACACGACTTTCCGCCGCACGGCCGGTTCCTATGCGTCCTACGGCTCCTCGGCACCAAGTAAAGCACGCCGTGCGCCATGGTTAAGGCATTTTGACACCTTTGGGCCTCTCCACCACATCGTTTGTTGCCGCCGAGAACCCGAATGGCCCTTAACCATGGCTCCACAAACTCTAGAACCGCCATATTTGCACACACGACTATGCTACCGCACGCCCGGTCCCGCGTGTCCTGGCAGCCTCTCGGCACTAGGTCAAGCATGACCGTATGCCATGGTTAAGGCATTTTGACGCCTCGGCCTCACCACCACAATGTTTGTCAACACCCGAGAGCCCGAACGGCCCTTAACAACAGCTCCATGACTCCGTAACTTCCATATTTGCACACATGACCGTGCTTTGCCGCACGGTACGGATCCTTTGCATCCTACGGCTCCGGCACCGGTTCAAGCACACTTGTACCCCATGGTTAAGCCATTTTGATGCCTCTCACCTCTCCACCATAGAGTTTTCCATCACCCGAGAGCCCGAAGGGCCCTTAACCACGGCTCCACAAACTCCAAAACTGCCATATTTGCACACACGACTATGCTTTGCGCACGGTCGGTTCCAACGCGTCCTATGGCTCCGGATCGAGTCAAGCATGCCCGTACGCCATGGTTAAGGCATTTTGACACCTCGGCCTCTCTACCATAGCATTTGCCATCGCTCGAGAGCCTGAACGGCCCTTAACCTCGGCTCCACAGCTCCAGAACTGCCATATTTGCACACACGACTTTGCTGCCGCACGGCCGGTTCCTGCGCGTCCTACGGCTCCTCGCACCAAGTCAAGCATGCCCATGCGCCATGGTTAAGGCATTTTGACACCTTCCGGCCTCTCTACCACAGCATTTGTTGCCGCCCAAGAACCCGAATGGCCCTTAACCATGGCTCCACCGCTCTAGAACGCCATATTTGCACACACGACTATGCTCCGGCCGGTTCCTGCGTGTCCTATGGCTCTCTCGGCACTAGGTCAAGCACGACCGTATGCCATAGTTAAGGCATTTTGACGCCTCCGGCCTCACCACCACAATGTTTGTCATCACCCAATAGCCCGAACGGCCCTTAACCACACCTGACTCCATGACTCCAAAACTTCCATATTTGCACACACGTCTTTGCGCGCACGATATCCCGTGCATCCTATGGCTCTCGACCGGGTCAAGCATGCCCAGTACACCATGGTTAAGCCATTTTGATGCCTCTCACGCCTCTCCACCATAGAGTTTTCCATCACCCGAGAGCCTGAAGGGCCCTTAACCATGGCTCCATGGCTCCAAACTGCCATATTTGCACACAGCCATGTTGCCAGAAGTCGGTTCCAACGCATCCTATGGCTCCCAGCAGTGAGTCAAGCATGCCCGTATGCCATGGTTAAGGCATTTTGACATCTCTGGCCTCTACCATATCATTTGCCATGCTCGAGAGCCCGAACAGCCCTTAACCTCGACTCCACGGCTCTAGAACCGCCATATTTGCACACACGACTTTGTTGCCGCACGGCTTGTTCCCGCGTCCTACGGCCTCCGCACCAAGTGAAGCACGCCCA